>CM067347.1:494165-539165 GCA_034190875.2 Urechis unicinctus
GTCGGCTCACTCAAGTATTAATTGAAATCTACCACTCCTCAGTAGATGTTCAGCTATGGGTGCGTCACTTGAACGGAGGGCTTCAGATAAACTTAAGACATTTAAGCTATTCACGCATTATATAGATATAGTGTTTTGATACTTGGCCATATCATGATAATGCGAGAATATATGGGCTTACCTCTTACATAATAATAAAAGTTTGATTCTATTCTCATTGGCAATATATTTGCGCAGCCAAGGTCGAGTGAGGGAAACCTGCTGACCTGTGTCCTGGTCGATGTAGACAGGGTCGACCACGACCTGCTGGTAACGAGGCACTGTTCGACGTGCGAGGACCAGGATTTAGGATAGGTAATTATGATATATTATCGAGATTTAGAGGATGATAATGAGTTATGCATTGTCAAATAGTTATAATAATATTTAATTTCGGGTAGAGAAGTGGCGCTTTCTTCAAAAAAGATTATAATAGTCTCATATTTTCATCACGATATTAAATAGTTGCATTCCATACCCATTGAAATAGTATAACCTGCCATAAAGAGTGGAACTCCTTGCGCTGCTTGCAACTCTGAGGATGGCGAAATCACTGGAAGGGAGCAGAGATCAATTTCAGGTCGAACAATGATGATGCAAACCATCATTAAATGTAAGCATTTTACTTTTTTTTGTATCTTAAAGTGAGAGAAATCCCGTGGCTACTGCTTTTACGCAGCATAGTAAGAGTGGGGATGGCGGTACAAGATATTGTAATGGTTAAAGTGGCTACCTCCAAGTTAAAGTGACCACCTCCAAGTTAAAGTTGCCATCTCCAAGTTAAATTGGTAGTTTCCAGCTTAAAGCGGCCGCCTCCAGGTTAAGGTAGCTGCCTCCAAGTTAAGGGGGCTACCTCCAGGTTAAGGTGGCCGCCTCGAAGTTAAGGTTGCTGGCTCCAGGATAAGATGGCTAGCTCAAGTTTATCGGTTAAGGTGGCTTGGAGCGACTTAAAGTGGGCGCTTCCAGGTTAAGGTTGCTGGCTCCAGTTGAGAGGTGTTTGGTTCCAGCCTAAGGAGGCCGCCTCCAGGTTAAGGTCGCTGACTCCAGAATAAGGTGGCTGGTTCCAGCTTAAAGCGGATGCCTCCAGGTTACCAAGCTAGCCTCCTAGTTAAGGTAGTGGCCACCTCCAGGATAAGGTGGCTGGCTACATGCAGGTTAAGGTGGTCGCCCTTCATGTTAAGGTCGCCACCGCCAGGTTAAGGTGACTGTTAAGGTTGCTGGTTCTAGCTAAAGCGGCCCCATACAGGTTAAGGTGGCCTACTCCAGGTCAAGGTCGTTCGCTCTAGTTTAAAATGTTCTCCAATTTTAGGTTGCCGCCTCTAGGTTTAGATGGCTGGCCCCAGTTTAAAGTGGCCACCTCTTGGTTTAAGTGGCCGCCTTTAAGTCGAACAATCGCTGGTTCACATGTGGCTGAACGTCAAATAGCTATTTAATTCAAAGCATTTCTTGTGGCCATGTCAGGTCCTGATACATGCATATGAAAACCACCTGCGATTAATGATGCGTCACAACGCGATTCTTAACCTAACTTAAGTTTGTCAATCATAACAGCCGTAATGCACCCCGACAATCTCCCCCATTAACAAGTCCATTGGTGCTGCCATGCTCTCTATGGACCAGGAGATCATGCGGCTTCGCGTACAATGAATGAGCTTATCAGATTTCTAGCTTATATCAACTGTGTGGCCCTTTTAAATTCAAGTCGACAAAAGTGAATGGGTTTAGCTAGTAACTTGAATGAGAAACCTTGTATCAATGATTTAATGGTGCGTATATGTTAGCCATTGATCTTTATTCATCATGCATAGATGAGAAGCACCATAAAAACAACCGACAAGAGATGTGAGTACAATGTGCGATTATTTGCTTTCCATATCAAATAACTAGTTCACAGGGCAACCATCGTTAGGTCATTGACACCTGGCGTAGCCAGACCACGTTACATAACGGGGTTGTTGGTTGCTACAGTCTCTTCAACATGGTGGCGTGTAACTTGGACCATAGTATAACAATAAGTTGGTTTGTTATGTATTCTCATTTCAAGGCCACTCATACGACTGTTCCGGAAACATAACCCATTGTCATTCACATTTATCCATGCTGACAATCCACACAGCTTATTAGTATTCATAACGCAGAATGTAGTCGGGGTATTGAGCCGCACGTTAAGTTAAGGTAAGTATGGGGTTTAACGAAACACCAACACTAATGTGTTATATGGTCCGCATGTTAAGCATATCAGCACTCTGACCAGTGTGCTGACTCTCCTATTTTCCACACCTTTGTTGGCACTCTATCGGTGGGCCTGTCATGCTTCACAGAAATATTCTGTAAATAAACTTTGCCATTACCCTTCTTTAACCTACCGTGAAATACCCTGCCCCGCCTCGGTATAATGGCAGGAAAGAGCCTTTACTACAATGCGTACCCGGCGCCAATTTGATTAATTCAACATCTGTAACTTGACTGCAGCTGTTGCAGGTTGTCGAGGAAAAAGATTTGATTGAGCCAAACGGCCAGTAGAAATTCTATCGACATAGGCTAAAGTTGATTCAGATGATACGATGTATGTTCATTTAGTCAGATTCGTTGAAGTCAATATCAAAAGCATGTCGTAAAATCAGGTTACGTACCATAAACATACACAGCAGTGTTTATCTATGATGGTTTTACCTACAGGCTTCAGTAAACCTTCGTTTCTAATGCAAATGATATCTAAGCTGTCACCGGTTGATTTTACTGCAAGATGGTAGTTTATAATAAGAACAACAATGTTTGACAACGCCTTTGCTAACATTCAGCTAATGTGCATATACGACAGAATACTCATACCATATTAATGGTGATTATGGGAAAAAAGTACATCAGTGTTAATGTAAACAAAACAAGGGAATTCAGTTACATCATTGTTTTTTGCCCTATGTCCAGTACCTTGCTCGCATCCATACGGAGTCGCGTTGTTACTTCTGCTCAAATTCTGACCCATCCGGTGCTCGCCTCTCGTCCAGACGGAGTAGTGTTGTTACATCTGCTTTATCTTTTGACTCGTCCGGTGCTCGCCTCTCGACCACACGGAGAAGTGTTGATACATTGGCTTATACTCTGACTCATCCGATGCTCTCCTCTCGTCCATATGGAGTAGCGCTGTTACATCTGCTCGTACTCTGGTTCGTCCGGTGCACGCATCTCGTCCATCCGGAGCTCATCATACGGACCTTCTGGTGCTGTGGACATCGGTCCCTGGATGTACCAGAATGGAAGAAGCGTGTGACATTAACTGACAAACCATAGCGCCTTATCACGCATTCTATACATCACAACTCACCACTAATTCTTCATAGTGACCAGTCGGGTTATAACTGGTGGTATTTGTTTCGGGAGAGTCCTCAGGTGTTTTGGGTAGTAATTTGTTTTGTTCATTGCGAATTTTACCCCAGATACAAGTCGCTATGATGCCAAGATTAACCAGAGCAGAAACACCAAATGAAACTGCCAACGAAATAGACTGACGCTGACACGCGCAGCTGTCACAAGAGCAATCTGTAAAAAGACCAACACACAGACTGCATGATATTCAAATCGGCCTTGCGAGGTTGCCTAACAACAACAAATCAAAAGTTTTACTTCACAAAGCTTCTAAAGAACTATCACAATTTGACAAACACATAGTGTATGGAGCAATGCTACAATAGAGAAGACCTCCTGCTGGAAGACTGGATTCAATTGTTAATGCAGCCGTGGTGGTCAATAAAGTTGTACCTGGAACAATTAATTCAATCAATCGCATGTTTACTTACCATGGCACACTGTGATGACGCATATCATAAAAATGATCTATAGTTACAGAATACCCTGATTCAAAACTTGAGTAGCTAAAAGCTAAATATATATATATATATATATATATATATATATATATATATATATAGAGAGATATATATATATATATATATATATATATATATATGTATATATATATATGTATATATATATATATATATATATTAATACATATATTTATATGTATATATATATAATATATATATATTATGTATATCATATATATATATATACATATGTATATATATATATATTAGCATTTATATATTTATACATATATATAATTATATACACATATATATATATATGTAAATATATATTTATACATATATATACATATCTATATATATTTATATGCATATATATAATTATGTAGATAAATATATATATATATATATATACATAGATATTTATCAATATAAACCCATAAATATACTTACATATATGAATATGTATATACATGTATATCTACAAAGCTATATATGTATATTTATACATATGTGGATAGATATATTTAAAAATATGAATATTTATATATATATAAATATATTTATATGTATATATATGTATATATTATATGTTCATATATACAAATATATTAATAACTATACATATTCATGATATATATTTATAAGTACATATATATATATATATTTATATACATATATATATATACATAAATATATGTACCGTTATATATATATATATAAATATAAATACATATACATATATGTATATATACAGATATATATATATATATATATATACATACTATATATTTTATATATATATATATTTATCTATATTTATTTATATATATATGTAATCAATATACATATATGTATATATATTTATTTATTTATATATATATATATATATATATGTATATACTAATATATATGTATATGCTTATATATATAAATATGTCTATAGATATATCTATATATATTTATCGATATACATATTTACATACATATATGAATATGTATATGTATATATATATTTACATAGCTATATATATGTGGATAGATATATTTATATATATGATTATTTATATATATATCTATATATAGATACATATATATCGTGCGTTGTGCTACGTGTCATAAATGTATGTGTTATTTTAATACTTTACCCGCAACAGAAAACATCTGAGACTTGGAATCAGAGGCGATGTTTTCATTGTTGACAACGCGGACCTTGACTTCCCATTGACCAACGATACTGACGCTGGTGGACGTGGTGGGATCTATGACTTTATGCCTCATCCACTCGTCAGTTCCTATGCGTCTGTAGAGGACGTGGATGGACGAGATATTGTCACATCCAGATGGCGCTGACTGTTGGACAAAGACATAGTTGCTACAAGTCCTGCCTTCAACAATAATTCCTGATTGTGATAAGAATGTTTGCCTGCAAACTGGTTGCCTCCTGTCTGGCTTCAAATATATTAAGGCGAGATGTGAAAGCCATACCTGATTGACCTCATTGAACCCGCTTTTGAGGTGCTCTTACAGGGCTAAGACTTTCCAATCTTAATTAACCCGTCTTTGGACATGTTTCACTGACCTAATGCTTTTTCAATCAACTGCGTCGCACAGAGAATTCGTCCGGGTCATTCAATGGAACCCGTTTAAAAAATAGACAGGGTTTATAAACCTTTTTTCCTAAATGCGGGATGACATGACGTCACTTATCTTATGACATATGTGGTCTACGCGCTTTCGGTTGTTTTCTTCAATGTTTGGGGACTCGCATACAACATTCATGGTCGTTGTGGGACTGGATAAGTTAAAGCCAATAGGAGTCCATTATTTCACAAGAATTGCATACAAGTTTACATATGAAAGTGGAGAGGAGAGGCGTCGAGTGCCTGTGATCTCATGCGTTTTTACTTGCCTGCCACTTGACGACGCTGGTTGTTATGGCCAGTTGTGTGACTTTTTCAGGAGCTGCAAGCAAAGTGTTTTATTTAATAACATGACTTGGTCAGGGCTGAAATTAGAATGCTGTGTTCAGTTTCGTGACAATCATAGCGTGCAGTGTCAGATTATTATGACATTAACTAATTATTGGCATGTGATCCACCAGTTATGAATCAACCCCGCTTGGTGGATTGATGATATAATGCACACCATTGCAGGATGTCTTATCCGTTTCATGTAATTTTCACATATCATATTTTAATGTGACGAAAATAATTCTTCCATCACAAACACATGGGGCGTAGTTGTGCAATAGCATCGCCACGTACAAAGGCTGCATAGTGGAGTGATGAAATAATACATACCCTGACAGGATGTCTTAACCATCACTTCCTGTGTCGGCCATGGTGACACCTCGTATAGATTTCCCAGCTGTCTGTACACACTCACTTTCAGTGTGTACACGGTGTTGTGGATCAACTTCCTGATGATGGCGCTGTACTCAGCGTCACCAGCTACGTGCGATACAATTGGTCCCGGGAGAAAGTTGAGGTCTGTATTGGTTTTATACTGGACCAGGTAGCCGTAGTACTGAGCTAGGTTCGCTATTACGTCATCATCTCCTCCCCACGTCACTCTGATTTGTGAGGAGTTGACAGCCGTTCCTGATATAGCTGTCTGATGGTTGAGTCTGGGTTCATCTATATGTGTATAACATGGGGAATAAGGCATACTGTTATCATAAATGCGTTTTGCTTCTTATACAAGTCGAGTACTGAAGGGGAGGTTGAAGAATTACGATACCATGGGGTTTAGGGGTATGGGGTATGCGGGTGTGTGTAGGCCGGTGTTACCGAGCGTTAGTGAAGAGGTTAGGCTGGTGTTATAGGGCGTTACAGAGGGGTTGTTGTTTTTCGGGGTTTGGGGGGGGGGGGGGGTTGGTGTCCAAAATCATCGAAAAAGTGCACTTTTTGAACGGCTCACAGGCTTAATGTGATCTTCGTGGCACACATACCATATTTGTATAGAGAGAATGATAGGAATTAATAAAGCCCGATTACACAGCTAAATGAGGGTTTAACAGGAATATCAACGATCGACTGACTGATATGTGATATGCATTGATCTCCTAGATACCAGTCTTGACATCCATCAGGACATCCTCCATTCATGTTATTACAGACCGTAGTTCCTCCTTTACAGTGATGCTCAGAGCAGGACGACTCACAGTTGATCCCGTAGCGACCAGCCTTGCACGCTTCAACGCACGTAATTTAGCGATATTTATGACAAGTATAGCATTGGTGAAGCATTCAGACCGTGTACAAAATTTGTCCAGAAATCAATGGCAAGGATAGAAAATGGTGACATATTTATTGTAGACGATTAAATTCTCACGAGTCTTGCAGTGAGGTGGTTTAAACCCGGAGCATTCTCTACAGCCGACGATGTCGTCACATGAAGAAACACATCGGACGCAGTCTGAATTGATAACCAGTCTAATAAGTGAATGAAATTCGAGTGATATGTAAATCATTATGGATCGTACAGGTTTATATTGCAAGCGAAATCACTACTAGATGACTAAGAATATATCAACCTAGCACAAATCGCAGTCCTCGTAGTCAGTGTGGAGTAATCTGTCGTTGTCTTAATGAAAAATTACAATCCGTGCAGATATGCTCGTTCAGTCAATTACTAATAGCATGACAAAAGTACTGCTATATCAGTTATTCTACCTACTTTACATTTAATGACAGGAGCCGATGTTCAGTACTGACTAACCTATCTGGACACTTTCATGTCCCATCACCACCATCTCACAGATGTTGATAATATTGGGTTCTCTTCCTCCTCCTGTTCGCTCCATTGTAACATAGCGACCAACAAGACCTGAGGTACAAGAGAGAGTTACGTTACCTCTATTAGGCACCGGACCCTCGTAGTATACACACAGGGCGTTGTTCATGAAATTACTGTTGTTTCCGACCCGGATGTTAAAGTAGCCTGTCCTGTTTCCAGCTGAAACAACACAAACAATGACACAAACAAACTACCTACAATAACCCACAACGTAATATGTTAACTACAAACTATTATAATATAAAACGCATAAATTGCAAGGTATTTATAGCGATTGGGACACCAGCAAAAGACACAAAGAATGAATGAATCGATTAATCAATAAATCAATGCCTATATGCAAACACACATACATATATACATACATACATACATTTATACATACATACATGCATACATATATACTATACACACATACATACATGCATACATACATACATACATACATACATACATACATACATACATACATACATACATACATACATACATACATACATACATACATACATACATACGTACATACGTACATACATACATACATACATACATACATACATACATACATACATACATACATACATACATACATACATCCATACATACATACATACATACATACATACACTATATACATACATACGTACATACAAATACGTACATGCATACATACTTGCATAAATCTATGCACGCATATATATATATATATATATATATATATATATATAATATATATGTATATATTTATATATATATATTATATATATATATATATATATATTTATATGTATATGTGCATTTGTTGTTAATTTAAAACCATATATATATATTGATATATAAAGTTTAACATACAATTATTTATAGATATCTATATGCATATATGTTATATATATAAACATATATATACATACAAAGATATATCAATATATACATATTTAAAATATTTATATATATATATATATATATATATATATATATATATATATATATATATATATATATATATATATATATATATATATATATATATATATATAACTTGTATATATGTTTTTATATGTGCTCGTTATTATACTTACCTGGCCCCCTGTTGAATATTGTAATGTTGTCTATGCTATAATGCCCATCAAGATCTACCATCCACCATGCATTGCCTGGCCCTTCGTCTGTGTGAGCGCAGTAATTGCTTTCAGGCGGAGGCAGCAGACCATCAACGGCGTTGTTAGGGTCCCAAAATCGCCCTTTCTGTGTGGCGGCCTTCATATATGCAATGTTGCCTGTGAACGTTTGCTATCAATGATTTGAAACGCAACTATATATTTTATGTAACAGCCAAATTATTATTCTAATATTAGAAGTAAATTTTATTTGTATACTATCTAGCTGCTGTCATAATTACCTATCCTACATCCTGCTCCTCGCCAGTCGAACAGTGCCTCGTTACCAGCAGGTCGTGGTTGCCCCTGCCTACATCCACCAGGACACGCACCGGTTGTTTCATCACAGACAGTATCGTTGGCGCAATTGCATGGAAAAGAACAGCCCGGTTGACTTCCGAATATACAAGCTGCAACACATAACAGCCACAGAGAGGTCATTATGGATGTACAGATGGTCTTTCCGCAGATACAGCAAGCGTGATTGGGAATGAATTCATAGAGATCGGCTTCCTTACACAGCGACAAAGCAGACAGAACCTTGTTGGAATGTACAGTTTAAAGGCAGCTTGTTTAAAGGTGAACAAAGGTTGCGAAAGTGGTACGCGTCTCTAACCAAAGCGGTGAAGTGGGGTGGTGGGGGTGGGAGTTAAAGTGGGACGTCTTGGGCAACAAGGTGGTGTCGTGCTGACAGCAGTGATATCAAAGCAACATGCAGCTTAGCGATGGTACGAATATACTAATGAGATGTACATAACGAAATCGAGTGCTGCCCATGGTAACCGGCTACTTATTTTTATTCCCTTACGGCCAAACTAAAATACACATCGCCTACCAGGCCTTAAACACTTATTTTGAAAAGGTTACGCCCCTTAAAGACTGGCACTAGTTTGTGAAATATAGCTGATAAATTATGCCCCGCTAGGAAGCCCATCAACTGCTACTTATCGTCCTAAACATCTTACACACCGCCAGGTGTGTCGCATATACTCAGTTACTTAATGATCAGTTTTCCCAAACAGTATCAATGGGGCAAATATAAGGTGACAGAAAGGTCTCATCAGCAGACAGATAGCCTGAGTTAATATGCGACGGGGATGAGTGTTCTCGCCGATGTAATACAGATGTAAATATCTTAACGTGACCTGATATATCTTAAAGACAATACACTCACCTTGTACCTGCTGTCTCTTCATTGAAATCCAACACATTCCTAAGATCATTCTGAGAGCCGTTACTCCAACCATACTGTACTGGCTTACCTCGCAGGTATACCCAGTGTATATTGTCGTTAAACTGTTGGGACTGTCTATCCTACTACAGATGAGATTCACAAAACTACCTTAGCAGAGATTCGCTTCACTGAGCCCGAGGTGGATTTCGATACGCTTGAACGGTGCGCCCCTATGACCAGATTGTATTGAGTCAATATTTCGACTCACTCAACTATTAATTCATATCAACCACTCCTCAGTAGATGTTCAGCTATGGTTGTAAAGACATTCAGGCTGCATGCGTCACTTGAACGAGTGCTTCAGATAAGTTTTAGACATTTGTGAATTTAGCCAACAGGCTACATATTTACGCATTAAATAGATATAGTGTTTTGATACTTGGCTATATCTTGATAATGCGAGGATATATGGGCTTACCTCTTACATAATAATAAAAGTAGGATTTTCATTGGCAATATATTTGCGCAATCAAAGTCACGTGAGGGAAACCTGCTGACCTGTGTCCTGGTGGATGTAGGGTCAACCACGACCTGCTGGTAACGAAGCACTGTTCGACCGGCCAGGACCAGGATGTAGGATAGGTAATTACATCGAACATGTGATAGTCTTCTGATAAAAGAATTTCAACGCAGCAGAACAATATAAACTTTCATCAGCTTCAGGCATTTAGATTACTTTTGTATTTTATGCAAGCAAAATTCCAATAGCTTCTGCTATTTTATAATATGCAATGTTGATATTTAAGACACAATGACACTTTATCGTACACGTTGCCCCATTGCATGATCCAGGTAAATATTAAGAGTGGCCGGTGGAAGAACAACAAATAATAGAGCTTAAAGTGGCCACCATAATGTCGAGAAATCGCCGACTCAAATCCGGCTGCACCTAACTCAAATATTTGATTCAACGACATTAAATGAAGTCCGATACTTATTTCAGATCTCATTTTTATACAAAATGATAATAATTTGCCAGACAGCAAAAACCGACCATGAATATTATCGCTGGAATCTGACGGGATGTGTTTTTCTTGTTCTTATCGACAGTGGCTAGCTGCTACCCATATTAGATAGGTGGGCGGGGGTGTTCTTCTGTTGCAATAGGAGTACACGTGGTTTTGTGTCTTGTGTAAAAACCACTTCTCTATGTGGAACATGTTGCCTAGTGACGAAAGGATACGGAGGGTGCCTCTGAATGGCGTATCGGTGTCTAAACAGTCAGGTGCTTTTATTAATGTAGTGAGTAGTATATATTAAGCTGGCATGAGTAAGGTGCCTTGACTCCGCGAATAGGATATAATTTACTTGACTGTACATCCTTATGTTGATAGAAGAGAGGAGTTGATGGGATACACATGTTAAGACGTACCGCATCAATCACAGCAGTTAAAAACTACGCCATTCAACACATGACTTATATAAGCTGTTAATTAGACGTTACAAAGCCATCAGAACCTATATATAAGGAAAACAATGGGCTGTTAATGCTTTGTCACAAGCCATTCAACACCAGGTTTATGTTAGTGAAACAATGGGCTGTTAATGCTTTGTAACAAATCCATTCAACACCAGGTTTATGTTAGAAAAACAGTTTTTAATGTTTTTTCACAAATCCATTTAACACCAGGTTTATGTTAGGGAAACAATGGGCTGTTAATGCTTTGTAACAAATCCATTCAACCCCAGATTTATGTAAAGAAAACAAACTGTTTTAATGCTTCTCCACAAAGCCATTCAACATCTGATTTATATAAAGAAAACAATGGACTGTGAATGCTTTGTCACAAAGCCCTTCAACACTTGACTTATGTTGGTCAATCATAGTAAACTTCAGTCAATACCACACGTGGCATTGTCAGAGCTTATCAAATTGTTCTAGCTTATATGAACTGTGTTGATTTTTTGTTAGTCAAGTCGACAAAAGTAAATGGTTTGAGCTAGTAACTTGAATGAGAGACATTGTATCAAAGCTTTAATGGTGCGTGTATGTTAACCATTGATTTTTAACGCTTATTCATCATGCATAGATGAGTAGCACCGTAAAAAACCACCGGCAAGTGATGTGCAATGTGCAATTATTTGCTTTCCATATCAAATAACTAGTTCACAGGACATCCACCGTCGGGTCATTGACACCTGGCATAGCCAGACCACGTTACATGACGGGGTTGTTGGTTACCAGGTTACTACAGTTTCTTCAACTTTGTGGCGTGTAACTTGCACCATAGTATCAATGCCACTCATACGACATTTCCCCAACTTAAACATAACCCATTGTCATTCACATTTATCCTTGCTGACAATCCTCAAAGCTTACTATAAGTAAGTAGTTGGGGTATTGAGCTGCACGTTAAGTTAAGGTTAGTGTAGGGTTTAAGGCACACCAACACTAATGTGTTATATGGTCCGCATGTTAAGCATATCAGTACTCTGATCAGTGTGCTGACTCTCCTTTGTCCACACCTTTGATGGCACTCTATAGCACAGCAGCGTTGGAATTATGTTTAACCCTATACTAACCTTACCTAAATACTTACAGGCCTTTTACTCTGAAGCACCATGTTGTCTTATACACAATATGACCGGATGATATGTTAACTGTAGTTTCTTGCAACAATGGAATGATTTAAAGTAAATCGATCTCGATGTGTCCATATCAACGACCAGCTAAACGGCAAGTCAGGAAATATCACACTTTTCAATAATTGTTTTTATTATGCAAAATAATAGTTGTTTTCAATTACTTTCGCACCAACTGATATAGCGGGGGTTGCATGTCCTTACATTAATGGTAACGACCCCAGCTAAATATTTGGATCTTAGCCTGCAACATTCAGTCGGTGTTTGAGGCATCCGTGCAACCCTATGGAAGAGGGGAAAGTATAAGTGGGTGCGTCTAAACGGTGGGGCTGTCAGGCGTAACTGATATATTCTGTAAATATTCTGTTTTACCTACAAGCTTCAGTAAACCTTCGTTTCTAATGCACGTGATATCTAAGCTGTAACCGGCTGATTTTACTGCAAGATGGTAGTTTGTAATAAGAACCACACTATTTGACAACGCTATTAGCTAACATTCAAGTATTGTGCAGATTAGACAGAATAGTCAGAGCTGTAACAGGCCGATTTTACAGCAAGATGGTAGCTTGTAATAAGAACCACAATATTTGACAACGCTATTAGCTAACATTCAAGTATTGTGCATATTAGACAGAATACTCATACCACATTAATGGTGATTATGGGAATTAAATACAGCAGTATTAATGTAAACAAAACAAGGGACTTCAGTTACATCATTGTTTCGTGCCCGAGCCTTGTACCTTGCTCTCATCCACACGGAGTTGTGTTGATACATCGGCTAATACTCTGACTCATCCGGTACTCACCTCTCGTCTATATGGAGTAGTGCTGTCACATCTGCTCATACTCTGGTTCGCTCGTTGCTCGAATATCGTCCATACGGAGCTCATCATACGGACCTTCTGGTTCGGTGAACGTCGGTCTCTGAATGTAACATACACAGCAGTGTGACATTAAATGGCAAACCATAGCGCCGTATCACGCATGCTCGATATCACAACTCACCACTAATCCTTCATAGTGACCAGTCGGGTTATAACTGGTGGCATCTGCTTCGGGAGACTCCTCAGGTGTTTTTGGTGGCAATTTGTTTTTTTCTTTGCTAATTTTACCCCAGATACAAGTCGATATGATGCCAAGATTAATTAGAGCAGAACAACCAAAGAGAACAGCAAACGAAATAGTCAGACGCTGACACGTGCTGCTTTCGCAAGAGCAATCTGCATAAAGACCAACACAAAGGCCGCATGATATTCAAATCAGCCTTGCGAGGTTGCATTGAAACAACGAATCAAAAGTTTTGCTTCCATAGCTTCTAAAGAACTATCAGGATTTAACAAACATTAAGTGTATGGAGCAATGCCGCAATACAAATGACCTTCTGCTGGAAGACTGGATTAAGCCGTGGTGGTCAATGAAGATGTATCTGGAACAATTCATTCAATTAATCGGGTGTTTACTTACAATGGCTCACTGTGATGACGCATATCATAACAATGATCTATAATTGCAGTATACCCTGATTCATAACTTGTGTGTCATTGCTGACCATGGTTTACAGATAATCATGAAGCACTTCATTGCCGAGCGGCGCAGTGCATAAAATATTTGTTTGGACAAGTTGCATGGATTGGAATATCCGTGTGTATATATATATATATATATATAGAGATATATATATATATATAGAGAGATAGATATATATATATATAGAGATATATATATATATATATAGAGAGATATATCTCTCTATATAGAGATAGAGATATAGAGAGAGAGATATCTAGAGATCTATATAGAGATCTCTATATCTCTATATCTCTATATGTGTAAATATATATCTCTACCTAAATATAAATGTCCCTATCTTCCTTTATATATAAAGATATATATCTATATATGAATATACCTATATCTCTTTATATAAATCTCTATATCTCTATATATAATATGCACATTTATATATATATATAAATACACTATATATATATATACACTAAATATATATGCATATATTTATATATTTGTATACATATATATGTATATATATATATTTATAAAATATATATATATCTATATCTATTTAATATCTAGAGATATACAAATATATATCTATATATAGATATAATAGAGATGAGATATATATCTCTCTTTATCTAATCTCTATTATAGATAGATAGATATATATATCTATATATCTATATATATCTCTCTATCTCTATCTATATCTCTATATATATATATCTCTCTATATATATATATCTATCTATATCTCTATATATATATATATCTAGTGCCATAGTTGTCATTGGGGTTGTACCAACAGCTCATGCGTTGTGCTACGTGTCATAAAGTAATGTTTAATTTTAATACTTTACTGGTAACAGAAAACGTCTGAGACATGGAGTCGGAGGCGATCTTTTCATTGTTGACAACGCGGACCTTGATTTCCCATTGACCACCAGCGATGTCAGCGATACTGACGGAAGTGGCTTGGCCCTTGACGTCATGTGTCGTCCACTCGCCAGTGCTCACGTGTCTGTAGAGTACGTGTATAGATGAGATATTGTCACATCCAGATGGTGCTGACTGGTGGGGACACACCACAAACTCGTCATTATTTTTACGTTCATTTGTTTTTTGTTATTTTAATTGAAAGCAGCTCTTGTCTTTTCACTTGCCTGCCACTCTACGTCGACGACGTCGCCGGTTGTTATGTTCAATATCGTGACTGGGTCAGGAGCTACAACCGGGATCTTGTACACAAAAACATGACCAAGTCGGGCGCTGTTGGAGAGGTGTGATTCTAAATGCCACGCTTATGGATGAAATAACACATACCCTGACAGTCGGCCATGGTGACATCGCGTACAGATCTCCATGCTGTCTGTACACAATTACTCTGAGTGTGTACACGGCGTTGTGGATCAACTCCCTAATGATTGCGTTGTACTCAGCTTCCCCAGCTACGTGATATACGGTCGGTCCCGGGAGGAAGTCGTGTTCTGTATTGGTTTTATACTGGACTAGGTAGCCGTAGTACTGAGCCAGGTTCGCTATTACGTCATCAACTCCTCCCCACGTCAATCTGATTTGTGAGGAGCTGACAGCGGCTCCTGATATGGCTGTCTGATGGTTGAGACTAGGTTCATCTATATGTGCATTACATAGGGAATAAGACATACTGTTATCAAAAATGTGTTTTGCTTTTTATACAATGCAAGAATGGGGGCCGTTGAAGAATAACGAAAGCACGGGGATTAGGTGTATGGAGCGGGGTATGCGGGTGTATGTAGGTTACCGAGCGTTATGGGAAGTGCTTAGACTTGTGGTATGGGGCGTTACAGAGGGGAGTGGGCGTTGGTGTTCGAAATCATCCAAAGAGTGCACTTATTGAATGTGATCGTTGTGATACACATACCATATTTGTATTGAAAGAATAATAGTAATTAATAAGGCCAATTTCACAGCTAAATGAGGGATCAACAGAAATATCAACGATCTACTGACTGATATATGTGATGCATGGATCTCCTAGATACCAGTCTTGACATCCATCAGGACATCATCCATTCATGTTATAGCATACCGTAGATCCTCCTTCATAGTGATGCTCGGAGCAGGACGACTCACAGTTGATCCCGTACCGACCAGCCTTGCACGCTTAAACCAACGTAATTTAGCGATAATTATGACCAGTATAGCAGTGGTGAAGCATTCAGACTGTGTGCAAAAAAATTCGTGACATCAATTGGAAGGATAGAAAATGTTGACATCTTGATTGTAGACGTATATATTCTCACCTGTCTTGCAATGGGGTGGTTTAAACCCGGAGCATTCTCTACAGCCGACGATGTCGTCACAGGAAGAAACACATCGGACGCAGTCTGAATTGATAACCAGTCAAATGTAATGCGAGTTATATGCAAGTCATTATGGATTGTACATGTTTATATTGAGTACTAAATCTCTACTAGATGCCTAAGAATATATCAACTTAGTACAAATCGCAGCCCTCGTAGGCAGTGTGGAGTATTCTGTAGTTGTCTTAATGAATAAATACAATCCTACAGATATGCTCGTTCAGTCAATTAATAATAGCATGACAAAAGTACTGCTATGTCAGTTTTGGCGCTCACTTGACATTAAATGACAGGAGCCGATGTTCAGTACTGACTAACCTGTCTGGACACTTTCATGTCCCATCACAACCATCTCACAGATATTGATAATATTGGGATCTGTTCCGCCTCCTGTTCTCTCTATTGAAACATAGCGGCCTACGAGATCTGAGGTACAAGACAGAGTTATGTTACCCCCATCAGACACCGGATCATCGTAGTATACACACAGGGCGTTGTTTGTGAAGTTACTGTTTTTTCCGACTCGGATGTTAAAGTAGCCTGTCCTTTCTCCACCTGAAACAACACAAACAATCACTACCTACAAAAACCCATAACTTAATATGTTAACTGCAAAAAATTGCAATACAAATTACATTCATTGCAAGGTATCTATAGTGATTGTGACACAAGTCAAAGACACAAATAATGAATACATCTATTAATATATAAATCAATGCCTACATGCAAACACATACACACACACATACATACATATATACATACATACATACATACATACATACATACATACATACATACATACATACATACATACATACATACATACATACATACATACATACATACATACATACATACATACATACATACATACATACATACATACATACATACATACATACATACATACATACATACATACATACATACATACATACATACATACATACATACATACATACATACATACATACATACATACATACATACACACATGCATACAAATTGTATGTATGTTTATTTGCGTGTATATGTGCTCGTAAACATACTTACCTGGCCCCCTGTTGAATACTGTTATGTTTTCTATGCTATAATGGCCCTAAAGATCTACCATCCACCATGCATTGCCTCCCTCCATGGCTGTGTGAGCGCAGCGAGGGATTTCAGGCGGAGGCAGCAGACCATCAACGGCGTTGTTAGGGTCCCAAAACTGCCCTTTCTGTGTGGCGGTCTTCTTATAAGCAATGTTGCCTGTGAACGTTTGCTATCAATTGTTTGGAACACAACTATCTATTTAATGTAACAGCCAAATTATTATTCTATTATTAGAAGTTAATTTAATTTGTATACTATCTAACTACTGTCATAAGTACCTATCCTACATCCTGGTCCTCGCCAGTCGAACAGTGCCTCGTTACCAGCAGGTCGTGGTTGGCCCTGTCTACATCCACCAGGACACGCACCAGATGTTTCATCACAAACATCATCGTTGGCGCAATTACATGGAGAAGAACAGCCCGGTTGACTTCCGAATATACAAGCTGCAACAAATAACAGCCAAAGAGAGGTCATTAGGGACGTACAGATGGTCTTTCCGCAAATACAGCGAATGTTATAAGGAATAAAATCAAAGTGATCAGCTTCCTTACACAGCGATATCTCAGACAGCACCTTGTTGGAAGTTTCATCTCAAAGGCAGCTTGTTTAAAGGTGAACAAAGTTTGCGAAAGCGGGACCCATCTCCAACCAAAGCGGCGGAGGAGGGTGGTGGGGGTGGAAGGTAAAGTGGGACGTCTTGGGTAACGAGGTGGTGTCGTGCTGACAGTCGAGATATAAAAGCAACATGAAGCTTAGCGATGGTACGAATATGCTAATGAGATGTACATTACGAAATCAAGTGCAGCCCATGGAAACCAGTTTCCTAATGTTTTTCCCTAACGGCCAAACTAACATACACATCGTCTACCCGGCCTTAAACACTTATTTTTAAAAGGTTACGCCTATTAAAGACTAACACTAGTTTGTGAAGTATACCTGATAAGTTATAACCCTCTAAAAAACACATCAACTGCTCCTTACCGCCCTGAACATCTCACACACCGCTAGGCAGCTCCCGAGTGTTGCATATACTCAATTACTTAACGACCAGTTGTTCTTAACCAGTATCAGTAGGGCGAACATAAGGTGATAGGGAGAGCCTCAGCAGCGCACAGATAGCCTTGGTAAATATGCGACGGGGACGAGTGTTCTCGCCGATGTATCTTAACGTGACGTGATATATCTTTAAGACAATACACCCATCTTGTACCTGCTGTCTTTTCACTGAAATCCAACACATTCCTAAGAAAATTCTGAGAGCTGTGACTCCAACCATGCTGTACTGTACGCTTAAAAGGTGCGCCCCGGCGACCAGATTGTGTTGAGTCACTCAAGTATTAATTCAATTCAACCACTCCTCAGTAGATGTTCAGCTATGGCTGTAAAACACTCGGGCCGTATGCGTCACTTGAACGAGGGTTTCTGATAAGTTATAGACATTGGTGGATTTTTAACAACAGGATAAATATTCACGAATTATATAGATATAGTGTTTTGATACTTGGCTATATCTTGATAATGCGAGGATATATGGGCTTACCTCTTACATGATAATAAAAGTAGGATTCTATTCTCATTGGCAATATATTTGCGCAACCAAGATCGCGTGAGGGAAACCTGCTGACCTGTGTCCTGGAAAGCTGCAACACAGAAGGGAAAAAACTGGGACACTGACAATGCTGTGGAAGGTCTGCTGCATCCATGTGAAGCCTGGCGCTGTACTCATACAGAGTACAGGATGCCGGAAAATGCCTGGTGGAGGATGGACCTTCCGGGATATTACAACACCCCATTAAATTCCAGCGAGAATAGTCATGGTCGGTTTTAGCTGTCTGGCATCTAAATTATTATCAATTTTGTATTAAGGAGATCTGAAAAAAGTATCTGACTAAAATGTCGTTGAATTAAATATTTGTTCTAGGTGCAGCCGGATTTGAGTCGGCGATTTCTCGACTTTGGGGCGGCCACTTTAAGCTCTACACAATGTTGTTCCTCCACCGGCCACTCTTAATATTTACCTTGATCATGCAACGGGCAACTTGTGCGATAAAATGTCATTTTGTCTGAGATATCTACATTGCAAATTGTTAAATAGCTGAAGCAATTGGAATATTTCTTGCATATAATACAAAAGTAACCTAATTGCCTGCAGCTGATGGAAGGTTGTATTGTTCTGCTGCGCTGGATTTCTTTTGGTTGGTCGTCCTATCATAAGACTATGATTTATGTACAATATAATATATGCCTCATTGGCCACGTGGGTTAATGACACATTACAAAGCTATGTTTAAATTTTCCTTGGGAGCCACATTGGGCATGGAAGTATCAAAATTCTCCAAAATGCGGAAGTTTGCTGCTGGACATAATCGTGGAAGGAGAATATAAGCTATTATATGCAATTATCAGGACCTGACATGACCTCATGAAATGCTTTGAATTAAATAGCTATTTGACATCAAGCCACTTCGACTTTTAAGATGAGTCCGGCGTATCGAGACGACGAGCTCATGAATAATTAATTGCCTCCGCGTAACTTCAGCTCTGCGATCTGCGCGACGATTAGCGCAACAGGGCT
Organism: Urechis unicinctus; assembly: GCA_034190875.2. Classification (NCBI taxonomy): domain Eukaryota; kingdom Metazoa; phylum Annelida; class Polychaeta; order Xenopneusta; family Urechidae; genus Urechis; species Urechis unicinctus. Next base: position 514,349 of record CM067347.1, read on the forward strand.
GCTGGTAATTTCGCTATTTAATCACTTCAGGAGAGCGACGAAGAGACATGGGATGGCACAGATCATTAGCAGACAATCGTTTCTTCGGCAGAGCAAATTTCGCCTTGCAGATTCTAACCAGAAATGTGCGATTCAGACCTCTCTGATGAAGAGAAAAAAGACACCGGCGATGTCACTGCTGCACCTGGGACAAAGGGGAACTCCCTGTGTCTCAGAGAACGGGCTTACTTTACTGACGTCACACGCCTGGGTCTGGCCTAGATAATGGCTGCCGCAGCGTTTTGTCGTGCGCGCTAATTTGAACTTACATTTTATCAAATTTTGGCCTTAACTGATCAGATGCGACGGTTATTGGGCCAGTTTGAGGTTATTGATCACATTATGAATTGATTTTGGCAAAGTAACTATAATCGTGCGACAGGCACTTTAAACTGTGGGTGGCCATTTTTGGTTTGAACCAGCAACCTTAACCTGGGGTCCGCTACCTTAACCTGGCGGCGGCCGCTTTTACATAGAACCAACAACCTAAACAGCCACCTTAACCTGGCGGGGGCGACCACCTTGACCTGGAGATAGCCACCTTATCCTGGAGGTGGACACTACCTTAACTAGGAGGCTGACATGGTAACCTGGAGGCAGCCGCTATATACTGGGACCAGCCACCTCATTCTGGAGTTAGCCACCTTAACCTGGAGGCGGCCTTCTTAGGCTGGAACCAAACACCTTAACCTGGAGGTGGCCGCTTCAAGCCGAAGCAAGCCATCTTAACCCGGAGGCAGCTACGTTAAACTTGAGCTAGCCATCTTATCCTGGAACCTGCCAATTTAACTTTGAGACGGCCACCTTAACTTGGGGGCGGTCACCTTAACCTGGAGGTAGCCACTTTAACCATTACAATATCTTGTACAGCCACCCCCACTCTTACTATGCCACAGAACCATTTTGTCCTCAATCTAAACATTTGAAAGCGCAAAAAAGCAGTAGCCACGGGATTTCTCTCACTTAAAGATATAAAAGAAAGTAAAATGCTTACAATCAATGATGGTTTGCATCATTATTGTTCGACCTGACATTGACCTCCGCCTCCCTTCCAGTTATCTCGCCATCCTCAGGGTTGCCAACGGCGCAAGGAGTTCCACTCTGTATGGCAGGTTATGCTATTTCAATGGGTATAGAATGCAACTATTTAATATCGTGATAGAAATTTAAGATTATTATTATCTTTATCGATGAAAGCACCACTTGTTAACCCGAGATTTGCTATTATAATAACTATACATGAAAGCTCTAAAAAGTGTATAATCTCGATAATGTATCATAATTACCTATCCTACATCCTGGTCCTCGCCAGTCGAACCAACAGATCGTGGTTGCCCCTGTCTACATCGACCAGGACCCTGTGCGACGTTCCCTGCAAACTCGTGCTATCAGTATAAGTGAAATACAGTTCATACGAACCCCCGGTTTGCTATCATTGCTACCGTGTGAGACCTAAGCTTCGCTTCTAAATCCTTTTTCCACTATAGCTTTTCCTATATCCAAAATGCGCTTAACCAGTTAACTCCCGATTTTTATTTCATCATTATAATGTAAGAAGTCAGTCTCCCTATAAACCCTCTATTTCATTACCTATACTGCATCCTGGTCCTCGCCAGTCGAACAGTGCCTCGTTACCAGCAGGTCGTGGTTGCCCCTGTCTACATCCACGAGGACACGCACCAGTTGGTTAATTACTGACATCATCGTTGGCGCTATTTTATGGAAAAGAACAGCCCGGCTGACATCCGAATATAGAAGCTGCAACAAATGACGGATATACAAGGGTATTCATTCATGCGGAGATGGTTTCCCTGTACTTAAAGAAAGTAAAATAGGAATCTCCAATATACACTCAAATTAAGACACAACAAATCACATCACGTTAAAGGTCAACCAAAGCGGAAGCGGGGTCAAATATGGATAAATGCTCTGTTTTCGTGATGGAGTTTTTAACACACAGGTGTTTGATAACAGGGCAAATCCTAGATGTAATGGCGCTAACGAGAGTAAACATATCCTAGCAAAATAACCCTGCTTCTGTACGTGGGCGGTGATGTTGAACCACATGCTTTGTTCGGGGATAGTCGAGCACGGACGAATCACTTTGTTATATAAACGTCATGCAGGTCTATTACACGGGCTGTATTGTTACACCAGAAGCCGAGTATTTACCCTCATTGAAGTCGTGAACCCAATACAGGGGTGATATTACTTACTCCGGATGTCATTGCCACCGGCACGACTTAGTTACACAAGCGTCATATCTGTCTCTGTTAAATAGGGTTCATATTATTGTCACTTAATGGGAAGTCTCTGTCTATTGGCTAGATATCTACTTAACTGAGGTGCTCGACTACCCGGCCTTAACACGATTTTTAGTCTCACCGATCGCGTCAACAACAGACAAGAAACCGCCGCGCTGAGGTGGTCGTGTCTGGGTTCCGCTCCAGTTAAGCCAACAATCCCTGCTGCACGAATGGAGCAAGTGATATGCCTCTCCAACTAGGCATTACAAATATTTGGCAATCATCGTGGCTGATATGTCTTCTTAGCAACATTAATGGATGTATAATATTGCGTGCTTACGTGTGTGCGAGTGGATGTAAACACTGTTCGTGTATGCATGATTGCGTGTGTGTGTGTGTGTTTGTGTATGTGTATGTGCGTGCGTAAGTGTATGTTTGTGAGTTTTATGTGTGTGAGTGTGTGTGTACGTATGTGTGTGCGATTGGTGAGTGAGTGTGTGTGTTTGTGTGTGTGTTTGTTTGTGAGTGTGTGTGTGTTTATGTGTGTTTACGCCACTTTTACTTGATTATCCGTGTCACGAGTATCAGTCTTGTTGTCACATCTTGGGGTCGAACCCACAGTATGTGGGCCGAAGCAGAGGATAGAAGGGTCGAGTGGGCTCTTTTTGCGCGTGCATCATAGCGTTATGGGTGTGCGACTCGTTACCATCATGATTCTGGCGTTAAGTATGAGAGAAACTGAATCGACAAGTGAGGGTGAAGACAAAGGTTCAAGAGTGACTTGACAATTGTTCAACCCGCGGTCGATCTGTTAATGGTTACCATGATTAGTATCATACCCTTTTGACCAAAGTTGATGTCATCGCACCAAGTCCTTTGACAAGAGAACATGTCCCGAGGGTCGAGCAGAAGTAACAAACGTAGAACCCTAACCGCCTCAATGGCCATGATACCTAACGGGATGAAGGCTGAATGAGTTAAGATCAAAGGCAAGGTGTTATGTGTTAACACTGATAACAGAACACAGGTGTAATAGATCTGGCTGAGGGACTAACAATAATGAACTTTATGATTCATTCCAGGAATCCCTGGCTATCCCCTGAAACGGTTACATTCGTGCTAGGTTGGCGATGCTTTTGTAATATATGGATCCCTTTACACAACCATTGACAATTAGCCTAGCGTCACACAAAAGTGTCTCTTATTCTTGCTTTATTTTTACCTGGTTTGTAAGTAAAAGTGGCGCCAAGTAATATTTCTCGCCGCACAAAAGTGACACAAGGCATGTGGAGGGGTATATATACACCTTATTGAACAAGTAGAAACTCGCTGACGTTGCATTAATCTAGAAGTAATGGGGCGACACTACATATAGTCTAAAGGCTCAGCGACGCTGCAACTAATCAGTGGAGGCTCTGAGACGATGCATTAGTTTTGAAGAGACCAATTACCATTGCCACAAGTCCAAATTGCCAAAGTTAATCGATATTACGACAGACTTGGCTAAATGTCATTGCTTTAGACCGGAAGTCGCTCCATGACGCATCATAAGAGACCCGGTATATTTCACCTGATACCATTGCGATGACCATGATATCATTTCGCTATCGATATAATGTATAAGGGCAGGTGCAGAATCCAATTATTCGCAGCAATCAGAAAGGCGCATCAATGTACTATATGTACGATTGGTATAATGATGGAATGGACTCCCAGTGAAACAATTAGCAGCCAGTATTATCCATCAGTGAGGCCTCTTGAAACTATCGTATATTTCACAAGTTTTTATTTCATGATATAGCATGTATGAAAATGTTGCAGGTCGCATTATTGTTGCATTGCGCTTGGGAAAATAAAATTGTTGTTTTTGTCGCTAATGTAAACATTCGTCTTGTTTGGTGGTAATGGCCATGTGTGGCTATCAATATAATGTCATCACCAATCGCCTCCTTCTCTTTGTGGTTTGCGGTTATAGGCATTTTCGTGTTCACTACTTGTTCTATAGAGCTCATATATAATATTGTCACCACGAAGCGAGAAAAAACTCACATCACGTTTCCTCTCTATCACGCTCTTAACATTTATATCATGCCTGATCTGTATCTAAGTGATCTACACAATCGCAAAAGTTAGAAGTGTGATTTGAAGGTCATGGTGTGGCGTTTTTAGAATTTTATATTTCTTATTAATGCCAGTAACACAGCCCTAAATATGCAACGTGTCTGGAATGAACACATGGGAAAAGCTAGCCTGGTTTAAATCCCGAGAATATTGTAGGCTTGCCTATCTTATACCTTGGTGTATATTGTACGCAAGGCAATTCCATCCCCCTCTCTGCCAGATAATACCTCACTCCTACACACACTACATACTCGAGAATACCGTCTTTTGATTTAGCAAGGATTATTTATTCATATTCTCGTGATCTCCAGTGGCTTTCACAAAATCACAGACGCTCAGGTGCAGATAATGCACCCCACCCCATGACATTTCCTACAGCGCATGATTCTTCCCCTGATCAGCATAACATGGCCAGTTTAATGTATATGCTTTTACTAAAACAAAAACCAGATGCACGTAAATAATTGTATTCAGTAGGTCTTGCACTTTCAGGTCCTTCAACCAAACGGTTCATGTATCACAGCGCTCATACCGGAGAAATGTTGACATCAAAGAGCTTATAGCTAAGCTAAGAAGATTCACTTCGACTGACTCGAAAGTCAACAACCTGTCCTCTTTTAAGTGGAGAGGCCAAAACATGTACAAAGGCATACATACATACATATAAACATACATACATACATACATACATACATACATACATACATACATACATACATACATACATACATACATACATACATACATACATACATACATACATACATACATACATACATACATACATGCATACATACATACATACATACATGCATACATACATACATACATACATACATACATACATACATACATACATACATACATACATACATACATACATACATACATACATACATACATACATACATACATACATACATACATACATACATACAGGCAGACAGACAGACACACAGACAGACAGACAGGCAGACAGGCAGGCAGGCAGGCAGGCAGGCAGGCATACATACATACATACATACATACATACATACATACATACATACATACATACATACATACATACATACATACATACATACATACATACATACATACATACATACATACATACATACATACATACATACATACATACATACATACATACATACATACATACATACATACATACATGCATACATGCATACATACATACATACATACATACATACATACATACATACATACATACATACATACATACATACATACATACATACATACATACATACATACATACATACATACATACATACATACATACATACATACATACATACATACATACATACATACATACATACATACATACATACATACACATACATACATACATACATACATACATACATACATACATACATACATACATACATACATACATACATACATACATACATACATACAAACATACATGCATACATACATACATACATCAGGGGGTTTGGACATTAAGTCAATTGGCATTGACACTTCCCTTCCGAACATTAACAAATTTGGACTGCAGTTTGTGCCGTAGCCCTGTAAGCACCGAGGACATATAGCAAATGATCGTCCCAAGTTTCAGGGTCTTCTTCACACAGTTTGGCCAGTATAGCCAATAGAGTTTTATTGAAAGGTTCCACTTGGCCGTCAGACTGTGGATGATAAGGTGTGGTACGGGTCAGTGTATTATTCAGCAGTTTGCAGATTTCCCTGGTAAGTATTGATTGGAATTCAGGTCCCTGGTCTGAGTGGCTAAAATGAGGACATCCATACAGAAGACCTGAGTCACAAGCACATCAGCAACAGTAAGGGCCTAGTGGTCTGCAAGAGCATATGCCTCAGTCCACTTTGAGATGTAATCAGTGACAACCAGAACACATGTGTTGCCGTTTTAAGTTTCTGCAGGCATACTCAAGATATCTACAGCAATCCTTTCCCACGGAGCACCGCCTCGCATAGATTTACGCTTCTGACACGGTAAGCATTCTTGACACCATCTTGTCACATCACTACGGATGCCGGGTCATCAGAACCTTGTATCAAATTTAGACTGTGTCATTCTTATATCCATGTGCCCGCCAGTTCGGAGGCTGTGTAATAAAGCAAATGTCTCCTTTCTCAGTCGTGATGGGGCAACAAGCTGCAACTGTGATTTGCCATCGACAGTACAACGCCAATACAGTATCCCTCCAAGCAATTCCAGTTCCTCAAACAAAATCCACAACCGCTTTAGATGTGATCTGTTTGCTTGGACATTGTCCCATGGGGGACGCTTCTCATCTTCCTTCCATCCTACAGCATGTCCTATGTCTTGGTCTTCCCTTTGCCATCTCTTGTAGTGACCATGGCACAAACCAATTCCCTTGGACTGGTGGGTTATTTGCCTGTTGTTGATGGTGGGCCATGCCAACAGTATCGACTGTGGCTTGTACGGCAGCATCAATACATGCTTTCAGGGAGCTTTCCTTCCTCTCATAATGCTTGCAGTCCAAACAGGGTCTTCGGGACAAACCGTCTGCATTGTTGTGGACCTTCCCTACCCTATGTACTATCTCAATGTATAGATTCCCAAAATCTCAAGCCAGCGTGCCAATTAGCCTTCTGGGCTACGAAAATTCATCAACCATCTCAATGTCCCATGGTCCGAACGAACTAATGTATGTCGGCCATAAACATAGTGGTGGAAGTTCTTGAGGGCAGCCACAACCGCCAGCAATTCTCGGCGGGTTACACAGCATCGCCTTTCCTCCTTCGTGAAGCATCGACTGTAATAGGCGATAACTTGTTCAACACCATCTTGCCTCTGAGACAATACTGCACCCGTAGCATTGTTACTAGCGCCAGCGTCAAGTATCAACTGACCCTGGGAGGATGGAAAAGCCAACACAGGAGAATCCCACAATTTGGCCTTTAGTCTTTCAAATGAATCCTGACACTCATTGGTCCAAACGAATGGTCTGCCAATTTCTGTCAACTTATGAAGTCGTCTGGCAATGTCTGCAAAACCTTTGACGAACTTGCGATAGTAAGAACAAAGACCAACAAAGCTTCTGACATCTGTCACATTTTGTGCTTGAGGCCACTTGGTGATTGCCTCAACTTTTCTGAAATCGGTCCCAATACCTCGGTTAGACACAATATGGCATAGGTACTCGACTTCTGGCTGGAAGAGTTGACATTTTGTTTGGGCAATCTTTAGTCCAGCCTGCTGTATTCGGCCCAGAACCTGACCCATGTGCCCTATATGGTTTTCAAAGGTATCAGACAAGTTTTCCAGTGGAGCCCTGCGGCAGGTTCCATCAGCCTATTAAAGTTAAGCTTACGGTAATCCACACAGAACCTTGGAGTGTTGTCTTTCTGCGTTACTAGGACTACAGGATGGTTTTAATTACACCCTGATCCAACATCCTTAGTATCTCTTTCTCGGCTTCTGGTCGTAGAGAAATGGGTATCCGACGTGGATGTTGTTTGACTGGAGGTGCCCCGCCAGTATCGATTGTGTGTTTAACCAGTTATGTTCGACCAAAATCATCTTTGGACCTTGCAAACACACCTTCAAACTTACACCAATGTTCTCTGGGCAGTATTTTTGCTGCTCTATTGACAACCGAGGTTAAGTTTCAAATGCTCCGGGACCACTCCATCCTCTGCATCACCATCAGCAATGGTTCACTAAAGTCTTAATACACCACATGGGATTAATCTTTTTGATTCATAACTCTTGTAGGAATTTCAGCCCTGCTAGGATCGACCACCATCCGTGCAACTAACAATTTCCTTTGTAAGAACGGTTTAGAGGGTTCTAATACAGCATCTGTCAGACCAGGACATTCAACTAGTCCTGAGACTACCATCTCACTCTGGGTTGGAATAACAACAATGTCTCTTGCGACAATACGATAAATGCGAGGTTCCTCAACCTCTGCAAACCATTGGTGTCTATAAGGCCCAAAAGCCAATATGCCCTGTTTGGCATCCAAAATACCACCATGTTTTCTCATTAAGTCCATCCCCAAAGTACCCTCTGCTTTCCAAATGCTAATGTCACCACAACCACCCCATACGAGACAAGAGAACTTAATATGACCCTGCTTGGATTCCAAAGGAGGACGATCCTTGGCTGGTATTTGCCAATACTTATCTGGATGGATCACTTTCAAAGTAGAACCTGAATCCACGAGAAAATCAACACTAGCGCCAAAAATATTAGGCGAGAGGAACCAACTATCTCTACCTCTGGAACCCAATTCAACAACAATACTCGGGGGCCTCAAACAAAGTTCATCTGCTGGGACATGGCCCTCAGTCTCAGTATCACTCAGATTTTGTCTTCTGAGCATCCCCAATGAATGGGCTGGATGTGAGTAACCTTGAGCCATATCGCCAGCTGTATTACCCGATGGATTTACCGATGTTGGGGGTACATTGCTTCCAACGTTTGAAACAGACATGAGAACAGCAAAGCCTTGAGCACCGACAGCAGGTATTGGTGCAGAAACTGATGGAGTTACAACACCTGGTCCATAGAAAGGAGACTGGACTGGAATTATCCTAAATGTACTGGCAACAAATGGAGCAGGACTAACGCTATTCAATGAGACAGGAATCTGTGAGTTGGGGGAACGCATCAGAGAACCACTAGGTTGACTGACATCAGACACTGCATTGTCTTCGCAATGAGGAACGGATACAACCCTAAATGGATCTCTTCTCTTAAATACCACCTCTCCATCATTAGAACACGACGACCTAGTGTGTTCATGAGCCCCAGATGAATAATCAAGGTTAGTGTCAATATCAGAATTCCTTTCATGGAACAAATCACTAATATCAGGACAACTAATATTGAACCAACACTCGACTGCTAAACTAACAGGCTGTTTACCTGATGTTTATAAGATTCTGCTGTCAACCAAACAGGCTGTTTACCTGAAATTGTTTTAGATGCTGCTGGTTTTTAAACTAACAGGCTGTTTACCTGATGTTTATGAGATACTGCCACTGTCAAATTTACTGATTGCCACCTGCTTAATGTTATTATTAATTATTTGTCATTTAATTTTATAAAAATCTGAGTTCATTTACTGAAGCCTGCAGGTCGTATCTGGGATAATTTTATATATATATATATATATATATATATATATATATATATATATATATATATATATATATATATATATATATATATATATATATATATATATATATATATATATATATATATATATATATATATATATATATATATATATATATATATATATATATATATATATATATATATATATATATTATTAAAGGATCCCACTCCTGCCACCACATAATGTAGCGTGCAACCAGAAGGGGTGTTTTAGCATCAGCGGTAATGTTAGGCTTAATCAATGAATGACATCAAGGTTTATGAATTAAAATAAGAGAGTTTATTTGCGGCAACGAAACAACAAGCTAATGTAGTATTGAAAACATGAATAGTTAAAAGGACTTATCCCAAGCCCGAAGAATGGTGGTTGATAACCTGACCTGGCAGGCGCAATGCTGAACGGGCAGCAAAATGAGCTGGACAGAGCAGCGGAGAGATAAAGAGAGAGAGCTGGGCAGAGCAGCGAGCAGAGCTGGGTAGAGCAGCAAGGAGAGCTGAGTGCTCGCTGGCTGGCAACGAGTCTTCCTTATCCCATGAAAACATCCATATTTATACCCTCCCCAGATGTACACGTGACACATAAAGTAAATAATAACATCATTGGATTACATATATATCTAACTAGTATGAGTGACTACAACAAACCTTGGCAAAAACCACAAGATGTTCAAGAAATGACTTTGGAAATGTAGCGCGATTCAAACAATCGGAAGATACTATTTACTACTAATAATATTACCTATATTTCCCATGATGCAAGACGGGAAAATGTCTTTACCAAATAAAACCCTAAATATTGTTAAAACCCTTCTTAAATATTTTTTAGCCCCCAAAATATACTCAAACACAAAAACATCGTATCAAGACGATAACCAGCGTCTGTTAACGTCATGGATACTACTAACAGCTGTGCATAAACCATTTCTATTTGTATACCTTTTTGACTGCTGTTGTTGTATTAAGGATTCATAGTTGATACATAACGGTTAATTCCGATATCAAGGTCAAATCATGATTATGCCTAACAAGTAAACATTGTTGAAAGCATGTTGTCTAATTTGCTGCTTTCACAGAACAGCTGACTATGTATATAGTGTGAACGCACGGTGTTGTTGGATTAATCAAATGCATATGTTATTATCTACTTGTTCTCGTATGATCTGGCTCATATATGTAACCAGATACATTTGCAATGTGAAAATAGCTGATGTGGCCGGTTTGTCTGTTCAAAGGATATTAGGATCTATATCAACTAATCCCATAAGGGGGAACAAGATTACTGAAACTGCTGCTTTACCTTTGTTGTTAATGTTATTTGTACATCGATGCTTTCCTACCCACATTTACATTAAATTAGATTTATATGAAGGATAAATATGAAACTATGTTGCACAAATACTCACTGTGTATACGCTTCTTTACAATATTAAGCACTTGGTAATGCATCGACATGTCACGGATTATTCACGAGAAGTTATTAAGCAGCACATTATGTCGGATTGTGAAGCAGTTCGGTGATTATCCTGGCTAATGAACGTAGTTCTGACAGGGAACCAGGTGACAATATCTCGTCTAAGATATCTGTCGAGTGAAAACAAATGAACACGATAATTGTCAGATGACTTGAAATACTATAGCTCAAACACTGACAGCCTTTAATCGGTCTAACCCTGAGACGAGTTAGTGATGGAGATTATTGTTATCTAACAGCTATATAACAGATTCGCGTGTCATAACGGTTCACGAGCAATTGTGTGAAAACATCCATGCACGTTACATCTATTTCAACTAATCAATGTCAGTCCCGAATGCCAGCTCAATATTGGAATGATAGCTTTCTGTAAAAACAACCTTTACAATGGCTTTGATAACATGGGTGAAGTATACTCGTTATTGTTATAACTTAATCGATATAATTAGGACGTTGATATATCCGCATTCAGTGACGTGTAATGGATGCACCATACACGTATTTTTGATTGGTTTAAACTCACGTTTAATAACTGCGAGAAAGCTCACATAAACTAATATAATAAAACATCATATACCGTGGATATAATACTGACTGCAGTTAATAAAAGAAAGCTATCAGAGAGTTTTCGTTGAAAGTGTATTCTATCAGTAATCTGATCTGCAAGTAAAATCCGTTTTTGTCGTAAACCAGTTTTGATAAGTTGCATAAACCCCAGAACCTTGGAAACAGTGATTGGTTCAACTTTTTGCGCAAATGAGTATTTCTATTTACTTGAAATGGCTAAACGCAATAGACAATTGTAGTGGGGAATATCTGTTATTCCTCATGCATCCTTTATCAATTTATCAGCTTTTGTTATCATCAGCCACTTTGGGACAAATGTGGTAATATTGCTGACACGCAGCGGAAGCCATACATAAGCGTGGTCTAATGCAGTTAATTTTACGAAGCCCTGTATGTCGTCAATTATGACCACAGTGACGTGGTTCTGCGCTTTGATTATGAATCGGATTTCTATTTAATGTCAAGATCCACTTCAGCGCACATATATATAGTTTAACATGTCGGTATGTAGGACATGGTCTGCACTGACTTTAAACTGCTATATGGTTCCATATAACTTACAAAGCACCGACCGCTCTAAGAAATTCACACCATTACGTGAGTAATTGCATTATTTATATCAGGCCATTCGGCAAACAAAGCGATGCATGTGTTGCTATTGCTTGGCCATATTAAATAGTCAAATGAAAAGCATGACGATCTCCAAAAGTCGGTGATTACCGTACGACGTATACTACTGTAAATAGGATTAGTTTTACCTAAGGATCAGTACATTTACATAAGTCTGAAAGGCAATGCACTTTATTGGTGTTCGACATGAAGGGCACTCAAACTTCCTTTTGCAATATTGTCATTGGTGCTACCGAATAAGCCCTAAAAGCATGATTGCATTACAAGCTTTGTCACACGTGCCAGTTGATAAAAAAATCCACTTAAGCTCGAATACCGTCAAAAAATAATTCTTCAGAATAACTACCTTCAGGTGAAAGTCAAAAGAGTATGTAGTCCTCCTGTCTGGTTTAAATAAAGCCATTGGATCAGAAAGATAAAATAGTTGAATCGATCTTTGCTATATATAATAACATTCGTATGGTTTGAAATATGATTTAAAACCGCAAGACTGAACTTATACAGCAAAGTTCCTTTATGCCCTGCATTATATATGCCTATTACCTTGTGCGTGCAATTGCATCATGTTATATGGTTCCTTGAAATTATACCTAAAGTTTAAATTGCAGTCTTGTTTTTAACTGCAGTCGGAGCAATAATTCACTAACAATATTGGCTCTAAATATAGATTGCTTAAACCTCTTAACCAATAATCGATGTAACCATTAAGCCTTCGTGTGTGCTTTGCTTTGTGTCATGGTGCTTACGAGCAAAAGCGTAATATGAACAGTATCAAGCGTGATATACGGGATATTTGAATCCCTAATCATGGATAAAAACACGAACGCCATTCTTCGACGATAAGAAAGCACAAAAAGCAGCTTATATCCTATAATAATGCACAACTGATATTCTTTGATGTGATGAATTGTTGTAAAATCTACATTTGTCGATCAAATTGGGTGTATCAAGCAATAACAATTATAAAGTAGCCTAGGAAAATATTAGAAATTGGTGCTTTTGCCTGGTGGATAGCTGTGATATTGGCGATACAGAATCCCTAGTTTAATTCATAATCACAGGCGCTTGGTAGGAGACGTTAGTGTAATAAATTGTGCCTATATATATCGTTAACAATAATCTCGATAACCAAAGCCAAAACGCTACACATAACGCAAAACATCAGTCAGGATAAACACCCGCTGCCACAATGCACTGGGACCTGACTTGATGCGCTGCTCAATTATAGCAGCTCTCAAATGCAAAAGAATACACATTGCTTGGTCGGCTTTCTTTAAATCTGCACCAAACACCATACTGTTATAATTATTGCAACTGCGGTTCACAGTGAATAAACACAATAAACTACATAGCTATTCTCCCTGCCATTTGCATTACATCTGTCGTCTGTTTATTTGAACTGTGATCGCTGCATTTAAGAATTTATGCTGTTAGTCTGCATCGCTGCTGTCGTGATAACGCAATTATTCATATTTAAGCTTCTGGACCACCAAGTCATTGATGCTTTTAATAGGTAATAAATTCCTCTGAGGGAATGGAGCAGTTCTTTCTGCAAAAAGTTAAACGGTAATCGTGTTTCTTCCGCTAGTGTTTCCGAAATGTTCTTGCGCATCTTGGAAGATAACGTGAGGATGATATCCACCGAACGCAACAATCAACACGGAACTACAGCAGATTCAATATTGAGAGGCGCACGCCACTTAATATTTGTTTATATCTTACAACAGAGTTAATTCAATAAACGAAGCCGACAAACTGCTTAATCAGAGAAACGCATCAGGAAACACATCGCATGATGTATCATCTGACTGGTCATCCAAGGACTTGACATGAGATCGTCGGTTGTAAAGATCTACTATGATGTAAAGCAAAAGCTTTGCCACGTGTGCTCGTAAGCGTGTTTTACTTCAAAGTGATGCGTTTTCTATAATGGTAACTCTGAGGATGGCGTCACTCATGGTTAGCTGCGCTCTGTGGAAGTTATTCAAACATATCAACGACACAAAAATGGATGATAGTTTTCCAATTGAAATGGTTTTTCAGACCTCTTCCAAATATGCCATTAACTAATGGACAGCTGAATTTACTGCATTGGTTCATACTTGTCTGGTCACACGGAACAGCCGCTGGAAATAAACTGACTAATTTCCGCTTTTCATTGACGGGATGGAAAGTGACTTTTATCTCAATCGTCTTGACCTACTCGTGTAATTCATTTATTTTACATGTTGATCAAAATTGGTAAATTGGCTTAATAACCAACTTACATTTGCACCCTATGCTATGGACAACTTATAATCTTAAGTGTAGGCTTAAAATAGCGAACATAACAAATAATAAATGGCCCGATCTGGGGTTCATCTACGAAAATAGTTCACCTCTTACTACGTCCTCGATTTTTCATGTCCGCGCGGTAGATGGTGATATTTGATGTCAATAACCGTCTAGAGCGAAGGAATTGGCCTTGGGTGGACATTCACATTTGTTGTCTTGTCAGGGACATATGAAGATCTCGAACAAAGAGTTTATAGCTGCGCTAGACTACCAAGGCTCCGAATTAATAAGATAATTCCACGTGGTTTTAAGAAATGCAATGACAAAGCAACACGTGGCACACAGGTGGCGTCTTCACATATTGAATGAGCGCTCTTAGCGAAGCTATAAACTCTTTGCTAATGCACTTCGCCATTGGCACTAGTTTAAATCAGCACAACTGAAATAGATTATCGCACAGCAAATGTTTCGTTGTCCCGGTAGATCAATGGCTCCGCCTTTGATTTCCGTTCCAGGGTCGGTAATCCGGCAATAGTAATGGTTTGAATTAAACTCACAAATGACATTAATAGATCACATATCAGTCATCACCATTAATCTAATCAATCGCTGCCATAATATAACCGTGTTGTGTAACCCATTACTCTCGTGTTGCATTCCTTTTTGATTTCAAAACACAATAAGAATAAGCTGGTTATGATTATCACTAACAACTTTCTTACGCTGAGTTGTTATTCGAATGAATTCGACATGCTATATCTGTATGATATTGAGTCCGGAATATTGTATGATTCTAGTATTTCTAAGCGCATAATGTTTCGGACAAAGCTTGTTGACTAAAGTACATGTCTGTACTAGTGTGTAAAATAGTGTACAACATGGTATGTAGAGCTTCTATAATGCGGATGGTCAACGAAGAAGTTAGTCATCCCGACAATACATTCACCCGTAATTGAGAAACCATCCCATCTTGGAGTCTGTAATACAGGACACCAAAGCTACATCAATCATCAGTTAAGACCAGCATGTGAGTCAGTAATACAGGACACCACATCTGAATCAATCATCAGTAGAGACAAGCATTTTAGACGGGGATACAGGATACCACAGGTACATCAATCATCAGAGGAGACTTAGTATGCCATTAGTTAAATTACGTAGCTTTAAAGGACGCATGAGTACACAAAAGCGCTCTTACTGTATACTAACCGTGTGGTGAGATTCGAAGCTATATATGAAAACTACTACGCTTCGTGAATATATACTCTAAGTCCCTAGTTGAAGCGATATTGTGGCGATAGCGTGCAGGGCGAGTAGATATATTTCATGGTTAAATCCCTTATTATTTCGGAATAGGTGGATATTGTCTTTCCTTAAATACTGTATCTCTGGTAAACACCGGGAGATAAATCCATTGGCTTTAACGCAATGTCAGCGGGATGATCAATTTAACTCACCTTGGAATAATCAACGGTGTCAGAGGTCAACACAAGTCACTGACAATGCCCTGTTTTAAATAACGGTGTGTAGAGAACTTTCTTTTAAGCTTTTCGTTAACGATTACAGCATGATAAAAAAGCGGCTGAATTTTCATCGAATTATACGAAGTAACAGTTTGTCATTAACTACCGAGAACCATAAAAAACAAAATGTTTATTTGCTTTAAGCTTTAAGGATCAATATTTCCGTTCAGGTTTTAGGGACCACATGGTTAGAACCAAGCACAAGTTAACATTGTAAACATGTTAGAATACAAACCAGTGATGCCTTTTTTTCACTCGAACAAAATATTGCAAAAGGTAAAACGCATAAAATCGATGTTATGCACAGTCGACCAGGCAGAAAAAAGTACGGAACACATCAATTGTTTTTCCACAGGCGAAAAAAGCTACATGCAAGTCAAACATTATCTAATAGCCGGGTAATAATCGCTATCAAGAACAGATTTAATTCAAACCGAAGTACATTGCACATTTATAAAAACAAACTACAAGGCAAGTGGCTATTTGCGTAAATCTACGGCATCATCAGAATTAAACGAGACCAATTATAAAATATAATTTCACCAATAAGCAATATAATACTAAACACATGTAGCAAGATAATTCACACATAAACTATTGGCTCATTCAATTGTCATTATGTTACATGCATCAAAATTAGCGCTCATGTTTAGACAAACGGTGAAAAAAAGTCGCAATGTTAGAGATGTAATAAAGTGGACGTTCATGAAATAACTAATATGCTAAACCCCATTAATAATGGACTAAGGCTGGTTGTTTGTTGCTGTTATTCAGACGTTACCATAAATGTGGAAGTTGGCTAAGTAGCATTTTGCCAACTCAAACATGAACTGGTAATGCTCCTGCAACAGCAATATGAGTTGTGATGATTACAGATGGAGAATGTAAACTATATATCGATGCTTCGAAAGAATTTTGAAATAGCGTAAAAGAGTTTACCAGTGTTTGCATGGCTTGAGGGCGTCTGGACGTAATGTAGCGCGATGCAAGCAACACAGCTACTTCCTGTTCTGCTTTCAGGATATCAAGCATGTAACTTCCGGTTGCAAAGAGTCCGCTTCGCTCAGCGCCGTCGCTGTAAAAGATCACATGTCTTTCATTCGTGATCATTACCGTCATTACGTCATTAATGATTGAAGTACAATCGATACGTCTGTGATCGGTCCTCACATGCAGTGCACTACTGTGGCCCCGCTCGTCTGATGACGTCGCCATTCGTCGACTTTCTCAGTCAAAGCAATGAAATCTTTGGACTGAGGTAGAATTCTGTCCTGATTTCCCCATCCTAATAACTGGAACTGCCAAACCGTTAGCGATGCATCGCCAATCTGTAGATGATTCAGACAAACTTAACGACTAGCACCGACAATTAATTTCATAGAATTTGAGTATATATTGCGCCTCTGGACATTTGTTTCGATTGGGCGTTTTCTGTTGCACTTATTGTAGTTTTGCATCAAGTAATTATTACCAATCGTCGAATTTTCGTCACACACAGGGTGCGAATGACCATTTTGGGGTTCACGAGTTGTTCTAAACCGAC
The DNA here is from genome assembly GCA_034190875.2 of Urechis unicinctus. Classification (NCBI taxonomy): domain Eukaryota; kingdom Metazoa; phylum Annelida; class Polychaeta; order Xenopneusta; family Urechidae; genus Urechis; species Urechis unicinctus. Next base: position 531,936 of record CM067347.1, read on the forward strand.
ATTTTCCACCTGAATAGGTCCATACTTCTCTTCATCACCAGCATCGAATGGGAAGTAATTCCCGCATGTCTGTTGAATAATAACATGACGTAAAATAATGTGTGGCGACATTTGAACTGACGCCGTAATAAAACTACCATGTGAACAATCATTCAGTTTACAAACAACATTCACCAACAGCAGAAGCATCAACTGTTAGTGAATCACCGCTAGATGTGAAACCACCAATATGTGACAAAGCTATATGTTGTCAGTTGTTGTCATTTGTCTACCTCGTCACTGCTGTATGCATCATGGAGCATTACAATGCAGCTGCAGTTATGATCATACACCATCCTCCAGAAGTCCACCACCGTATTGGGTAAAGGAGTCTGAGTCAGAATCGTGGAGTTCCTCGACTCTAGGCTCTGAATTATCACCAAAAAGGTTAAATGATTTGATACAAGTACCCATCTATACAATGGAAAGTTAATATTATGATTTCATTCGAATATTTAATGTTTAAACGTCCGTGAATGGTGCTTCAAACTCATATAGTTCAATTCCCGGAACTCACATCAACAAAGACAGCATTGATGTAATCATTGCCATGAGAGTATGGCGTCGACAATCGTGGACGATGTTTGTCACCTGGCAGCAACAATCCACATTATGCTTAGTAAACAGATAATACGTTGTATTATTATCGACCAATTTCTCAGCCGATATCAACGAACACTGATTGCGACGCTGCGCAGCAGATAAATATCGTAAGGCAGGTCTCTATTGACACAGTTTATTCAACTGTTTAACTGAGGAAATGATAAGCAAATACATATGGCAGGAAAGGAACATGTTACCTGTTACAATATCACGAAATCTGTTCTTGCCCACGTTCGTGTCGTTACTAGCTGTTCCAGGCGCTGCTTGTGGCTTGAGGTTGCACATCACCTGGAGAGCGAGGCATATTGCTATAGTAATTAAACTGCCAATATCGTCCAGTTATGTTAACCAGCCATTAGTTAAGACCTTACCTCATATTGCTCTTGTAAAAGATTGTGGTTGGCGTATGCTGTTTCTTGGAACATGGTATCATACTGGTCAATGAACTGATCCCTGTGAACTTCAACTTCACCAATCCTCGTTTCAATTCCCTCTACCACTGCATTGTAGAGAAAGGCGTACTGCTTCTGTAAAACGCAGTCACATATATGCATCTCTTTAATACCGACCTGATGGCTTTGTTCGACTGAACATAAGTCAGATACCAGCAATACATGCCATATCATACCTCGGTTTGTACCATATACATCCTCTGGGTTCTCAGGCGATACACACACACAAACACGTCTACACGACCTTCACACTTGGCCTGATTCAGCAGATAATCCAGGCCAATGTACGTCCCTGTACGCCCTACACCAGCACTGAAAAGTTAGCCAGAACCATTGACAAGCCTACTTTGCCATTACCTCCAGGCGACTTTGCGATGAACAAGCTCTCCATCAAATATAGTTCAGTAAAGTACTTCTCAGATGATACCCAGCCACCAATCAGTTACCTACCTGCAGTGCACAATAAGAGGACCAGTGACGTCACACGGCAATTTTACCACCCTTCCTCTGAATGCCAGTAGTGGGAAGTTATGCTCTGGACATTTCTTGTCTTCCCATGCTAAGAAATGGAGCTGGTGAATCTCTCTCATTTCATCCTGGTACACAAGTTTTGAACAACATTATTTACACCGGTTAAGAGATCAGATGTGTGGCAACAAGTTAATGTTATGAACAACCCATATGCAGTGGTACCTTGTAACACAGTCGAAGTCTCCTGTAGGCGTAGTCCGCGTGGACTTCAGACGCCACCAGGGAGATCCTGAATGGTCCACAGATTTTCACATTCTCCTCGTCTTTGTCATCTGGCCAATACATCACGCACTTTTTCTACAGACACAGCATCGAATATAAACCTCAAGTTTGTACAAAGCTAATCGAGAAGATAAGATGCTTTTGAAACCAGCATTATTTTACTGCAGCAGCCATAGAAAGGTAGCAGATCACCTTGCCTCCCTCGTTATGTCGGGTCAGCATCACAATGCGGTTGCAACCTTGTTGCCATATCATGAACCAGAACGCCAACACAGTGTCCTCCGTGGGTCCTACACCAAACAATCGACTAGAGAGTCGTCCATCTTAATAATAGTAATAATAATAAAAATAATATTTATAATAACAATAAAAATTCATTGCAATGATAATTGCGGTAAACTTATATGTCTTACAAAGAGTCATTCTAAGACCCCACCCTTTACCTGTCCAAAGCCCTGGTCACACAGTACACCAGCAATGTATTTCCCTTTTCTCACCAAACACAGTTTATCCCTTTCTTGCCACAACACGCACCTTAACATATTTCCCTTGTTAAAAACCAAGTGGTCCTTCATCCCTCTCTTTCTATAAACTGTTGCATCTGCCCCTCTTTAATGCGATAACACCACTCATTTTGATTTATGAGATTCCTTTGGGTCATGAGATTCCTTTTGAAAGTATGAAGCAGGTACCACTGTCTTATGTAGAGTGGTAGCTGAAATAACCATATAGAATCACCCCCAGCTTGAAGGTGCAGCATGAACTCACCTTGAGCAGCTATGTAGTGATTGGAAATCTTAGGGTACCCCTGATAAGTGTAAACAGATATAAAATTAGCGTAATGCATGAAATATACTAATTTTACTGCAATATCGCGGCCAATCTAATATCTACCGTTATGTAACTTGCGTTGATGTAGTCCGATCGGCCGAGTTCTTCTGTTTCTTCTATCTTAACACGAGAGTCATCATCTGTAGATGCATGAGTGTTTATTGACGGTAACTCTTCAAAATCAAGCAACCAAGATTGCGATGACCAGAACATGCGCTGTGGTATCCCACTATCTACCAGCTAAAATACTCCAATATAAAAGACTTTAGTCAGAATTCCCGAATGAACATGTTTACATCGCCACCTATCTCCTTATAACTGTTACAATTTAGAATGCTGGGTAATTTTTGCTATAAAGATACCAATTGTTGGAACAAGTGCACATCGTGCGATTTGGGAAGAAAGAAACTGGACTCACATGGCTGAATATTTTTAAACCTATTCTTGGCCATGTTAGCTTGTGAACGACCAGACTCCCGGGTTTTGAAATCTGCTCCAGGCAAATCCTGCAATTGGATAACATTAAACTATATTGTCAATATGTCTAGGCATCTTAAGACTAAACTAACCGGCAACATATATCGACAAGGTTCGATTTTGAGACCGTACCCTATCATGATTGATCATATTAATGAGCAGGTTCTCTGTTTGTGATAATGCTTCACATACAACTCAGCTTAGAATACTGCCAGAGAACAGCCTATGTACAATGCCATTACAAAATCTGAGTTACAATGTACTGACGTCAAATTCTCTGCCAAATCCATCGATGATATCTTTCTTTCCATCCTTAGTTTTCTGGACATGTGCCTTCGGTAAAGGCTGTGAGAGGTCATTGATGTGTGCCTTTAGTTGTGTGATAGAGATAGGTGCGTTGGGAAGACTTCCTGAGGTTGGCGGAGCGATTTGCAAAGCTGGTGGTAGAAGTTGTAGGTGGTGGTCAGAACCAGGAGGTCGTGAAGCGGGTTCAGACTGTGGTGGTGTCATTTCCTGCTTTATCACTGCTTCTGCTGCTGTTGATGATGATGCTGATGCTGATGCTGATGCCGCTGGTGTTGATGCTGATGATAATGCCGACGATGGTCCAGATAAGCCCACGGGTTTTGAAGCTATTGAGGGTTTATTTACAGGCCCAACGACACCTACTGGCTTGTCCACAGACACGTCCGACACTTCACACAATGGGTTCAAAGCTAACTAGAGATAGGCAATATGAAAAGATTGGCCGTCGTTTGATACAGTAAAACTATATACACCATTGAAATAATACCAGGGAGCTACTCACGACGATGGGCGGCCGCCATGTTGTCCTCCCCCTCTGTGCTAGAATGCCTCTTGTTGCGTCTTCTGTAAATGTTAATAGTAAATGTTAATGGTTCAATACCTTAATGTATTGCGCTGGTGCAATCACAGGCCAATTGTAAGCATAACATGTGTTGACTTGCTCTACGTGTAAGCTTGACCATGCTCAAATCATCTTGACAGCAAGCCTTACCTCCAACAGACGACAACGATGACGATGACCAGAAGCAACACGCCACCTGCAGCAGCACCTGCTATGACTCCTGTTATTTTTCCTGTTTCTGAAAGGTCCAACGAAACAATGATATCAATCATGGAATGCCTCAGGTTCGTGGACATGTCCACATAGAGTATCGCCATATGCTCTGTTGTACCGTAGAGCATACAGCATTCTACTGGGGGATATATTAAATAAGCAAATTCCTCAACGTTCAATTTATATACGGTATCTTGGATTCTGAGAGCAGTATCTGTAATGTGAAACTTCAATGAATAATGAAAATGGTTTTCAATACCCGGAAGTCCCTTATTCTGTGTGGTAGTTATTATCCCTGTCGATGGCGGTGGCGTCGTTGTAACTGCTTGTGTCCGTGTGAATACATTACTGGGAATAGTAAACGTCTGAGACATGGAGTCTGAGGAGATGTTTTTATTGTTAACAACGCGGACCTTGACTTCCCATTGACCTCCTCTGACATCAGTGATACTGACGCTGGTGGACGTGGTGGGATCCATGACGTCGTGCGCCATCCACTCGTCAGTTCCTATACGTCTGTAGAGGACGTGGATGGACGAGATATTGTCACATCCAGATGGCGCTGACTGTTGGACAGAGGCATATTTGCTACAAGTCAAGCCTTCAACAAATACTTTCTGATTGTGATAAGAATGTTTGTCTGTAAACCGGTTGCCTCCTGTCTTGCTTAAATCATATAAAGACGAGATGTGAAAGCCATACCTGACTGACCTCATTGTACCCGCCTTTGCGGTACTCTTACAGGTCCAAGAGTTCCCAATCTTAATTATGCCGTCTTTGGACATGTTTCACTGACCTAATGCGTTTTCAATCAACTACGTCGAACCCGTTTTGAAAATTGACAGGATTTATAAATCTTTGTTACTTATATGCGGGATGACATGACGTCACTTAGCTCTAGACCAGTGTCTTATTCAAAGACCCGTTCACCCGTCAATCGAACGGGTGAGTCGTCGATCTGGTCGTCGAATTTCCACCTAAAGTCCGTCCACCCGTCCACCCGCATGACCGTCCACGCGCCTCCCAGGCCGGATACAATGAATTAGCCAAGCCAGTATAAAAAGCTAATTTAAAGACAAGCAGCGATGCAGCACGCATGGGGTTTAATCAGCGTCATAATACTTTAACGATGGTGAATGGAGTTACGACCAGCTTCGCCTCCTCGCAAAACGAGGTCCTAGTCCATGTCGATGTTATACCTTCTCTAAAATGATACAGAAATGATATGTTCGAGGTTTGGAAGATAAATGACAACTAGAAGGGTGGCATACATTGTTCACGGTCGACTGGTGCAACATTGTGAAGTGTCTAATAAACTTAAGGTCTGCACTGTTTGCTCAGGAATGAAGCCCACAAATTACAATTGGGTGAAATATCATATCGATGGGAAGTCTTAGACAAAGTTTTTTTTTCGCGCGTATGCCTGTGCCAGCGCAGGATGTATCATTAATTCGCAATAAAATTTCACATTGCGCTCACACATAACCATAACAACAAACTACGTTATGATAATCAGTTGGTCATAACGTGATGGACGTGGTTTGGGTAGGGATGGACGGGCAGTTTTCAAATCCTGAATAAGACCCTGCTCTAGATATATGTGGCCTACGCGCTATTGGTTGTTTGGTTTATTCTTGGGGACTGAATAAGTTAAAGCCAATAGGAGTCCAGTATTTCACAAGACTTGCATAAAAGATTACATATGCAACTGAAGAACTCATGCCTGTGAACTCATGCGTTTTCACTTGCCTGCCACTCTACATTTACACCAACGCTGGTTGTTATGGTCAATTGTGTGACTTGGTCAGGAACTGCAAGCAAAGTGTTTGACTTAATAACATGACTTGGTCAGGGCTGAAATCAGAATACTGTGTTCACTTTCGTGACAATCATAGCGTGTACTGTCAGATTGTTGACTAATTATTAGAATGTTATCCACCATTTATGAATCACTACCGCGTGCCCGATTAATAATATAATGCACACCATTGGAGGATGTCTTAATCGTTGCATGTAATTTTCACATACCATATTTCAATTCGTTGGAAACAATTCTTCCTTCACATACACATGGGGCGTAGTTGGGCAATAGCATCGCCATGTACAAAGGCTGCAGATTGAAGTGATAAAATAACACATACCCTGACAGGATGTCTTAACCATCACTTCCCGCGTCGGCCATGGTGACATTGCATATAGATCTCCCTGCTGTCTGTACACACTTACTCTCAGTGTGTACACGGTGTTGTGGATCAACTCCCTAATGATGGCGCTGTACTCAGCTTCACCAGCTACGTGAGATACATTCGGTCCCGGGAGGAAGTCGTGGTCTTTATTGGTTTTATACTGGACCAGGTAGCCATAGTACTGAGTCAGGTTCGCTATTACCTCATCATCTCCTCCCCACGTCACTCTGATTTGCGAGGAGCTGACAGCGGCTCCTGATATAGCTGTCTGACGGTTGAGACTGGATTCCTCTGTGCGTGTATTACATAGAAAATAAGGCATACTGTTATCATAAATGTGTTTTGCTTCTTATACAAGTCAAGATCTGAAGGGGGCCGTTGAAGAATTACGAAACTATGTGGTTTAGGGGTATGGAGAGGGCTATGCGGGTGTATGTAGGCTAGTATTACAGAGCGTAAATGGAAGTGTTTAGGCTGGTGTGATGGGGCGTTACAGAGGGGAGGGGGGGGGGGCGTTGGTGTCCGAAATCATCCAAAAAGCGCAATGTTTGAACGGCCCACAGGCTAAATCTGATCTTGTGACACTCATACCATATTTATATAGAGAGTATGTTAGGATTTAATAAAGCCCAATTTCACAGCTAAATGAGGGTTCAACAGGAATTATCAAACGATCTACTGACTGATATGTGTGATGCATTGATCTCCTAGATACCAGTCTTGGCATCCATCAGGACATCCTCCATTCATGTTATTGCACATCGTAGATCCTCCTTCACAGTGATGCTCAGAGCAGGACGACTCACAG
>CM067347.1:541665-551665 GCA_034190875.2 Urechis unicinctus
TCCTCGCCAGTCAAAAAGCGCCTCGTTACCAGCAGGTCTTGGTTGCCCATGTCTACATTCACCAGGACACGCACCGGTTGTTTCATCACAGACATGATCGTTGGCGCAATTACATGGAAAAAAACAGTCCGGCTGACTTCCGAATATACAAGCTGCAACAAATAACAGCTATTGAGAAGTCATTATGGACGTACAGATGGTCTTTCTGCAAATACAGCAAGTGTAATAGGGAATAAATTCATTGAGATCCGCTATCTTACACAGCGACATCGCAAACAGCACCGTGTTGGAATGTACATCTCAAAGGCAGCTTGTTTGAAGGTGAACAAAGGTTGCGAAATCGGGACCCATCTCTAACTAAGGCGGCGGAGTGGGGTGCGAGGTAAAGAGGGACGTGTTGGGTGACTACGTGGTGTCGTGCTGACTGTAGAGATATCAAAGCAAGCTTAGCGATGGTACGAATATACTGATGTGATGTACATTACAAAATCAAGTGTTGCACATGGTAACCGGCCTCTAATTCTTATTCCTTAACGACCGAACTCATTGTAAAATACACATCGCCTACCCGGCCTTAAAAGTTTATTTTTAAAAGGTTACGCCCCTTAAAGACTGGCACTAGTTTGTGAAGTACACCTGATACGTTTTGCCCCGCTACGAAGCCCATCAACTGCTACTTTTCGCCCTGAACATCTCACACACCGCTGGGTTGCTCCCGAGTGTCGCATATACTCAATTACGTAATGACCAGTGTTCCCTAACAGTATCAATGGGGCAAATATAGGTGACAGGGAGAGCCGCAGCAGCACACAGATAACCTGGGTAAATAGGCGACGGGGATGAGTGTTCTCGCCGATGTAATACAGATTTAAATATCTTAACGTGACGTGATATATCTTTAAGACAATACACCCACCTTGTACCTGCTGTCTTTTCGTGGAAATCAAACACATTCCTAACAAAATTCTGAGAGCCGTTACTCCAACCATACTGTACTGGCTTACCTCGCAAGTATACCCAGCGTATATTGTCGTGAAACTTTATTTGTTGGGACTGCCTACCCTACTACAGCTGAGATTTACAAAACTACCCTAGCTGAAATTCACTTCGTGGTGGATTTCGATACGCTTGAAAGGTGCGCCCCTAAGACCTGACTGTGTTGGGTCAATTTGTTGACGTTCAGGTGTGTTTGAAAAAAACACCCAGGCTGCATGCGTCATATGAATTGAGGGCTTCAGATAAGCTTTAGACATTTGTGCTATTCACGCATTATATAGATATTGTGTTTTAATACTTAGCTATATCTTGATAATGCAAGTAGAATTATATTTTCACTGGCAGTATATTTTCACAGGCAAAGTCGCATGAGAGCATCCTGCTGACCTGTGTTCTGGTGAATGTAGACAGGGGCAACCACGACCTGCTGGTAACGAGGCACTGTTCGACTGACAAGGACCCGGATGTAGAATAGGTCATTATGATATATTATCAAGATATAGCTATAATAATATCAAATGTCCGGTTAACAAGTGGCGCTTTCTTCAAAAAAGATAATCATAATCTCAAATTTATATCAGTATATTAAATAGTTGCATTCCATACCAATTGAAATAGTATAACCTGCCATACTTCTAGCGCCGCTGGCAACCCTGAGGATGGCGAGATCGGAGGCAGAGGTCCTTGTCAGGTCGAACAATAATGATGCAAACCATCATTAAATGTAAGCATTTTATTTTTCTGTTGTATCTTTAAGTGAGAGAAATCCCGCGCTTTAAAATGTTTAGATTGAGGACAATATGGTTCTGTGGCATAGCAAGAGTGGGGGGGGGGGCGGTACAAGATATTGTAATTGTTAAAGTGGCTACCTCCAAGTTAAGGTGGCCGTCTCCAAGTTGAGTTGACAGGGTCCAGCTTAAAGCGGCCGTCTCCAGGTTAAGGTGACCGCTTCCTAAATATGGTGGCTACAACCAGGTTAAGGTGGCCTCCTCAAAGTTAAGGTGGTTGGCTCCAGGATAAGATGGCTGGCTCACATTTAACGTAGCCGCCTCCAGATTAAGGTGGCTGGCATCAGCTTGAAGCAGCCCCCTCCAGGTTAAGGTTGCTTGCTCCAGGTTAAGGTGTTTGGTTCCAGCATAAGGAGGCCGCCTCCAGGTTAAGGTGGCAGATTCCAGATTAAGGTGGCTGATTCCAGCTTACTGTGGCTGCCGCTAGGTTACCATGGTCATCTCCTAGTTGAGGTGGCCACCTCCAGGATAAGGTGGCTACCTCCAGGTCAAGGTTGTCGTCTTTCAGTTTAGGTTGCCACCTCCAGGTTAAGGTGGCTGTTACGTGTGCTGGTTCCAGCTTAAAGCGGACGTCCCAAGGTTAAGGTGGCGGACTCCAGGTTAAGGTGGCTGGTTCAAGCCAAAAATGACCACCCACAGTTTAAAGTGCCAATCGCACGGTAATAGATACTTCGCTGAAATCAATTCATAATGTGATCAATAAACTCAAACTGGCCCAATAACCGTCGCATCTGATCAATTAAGGCCACACTTTGATAAAATGTCAGTTCAAATTATCGCGCCCGACAAAACGCTGCGGCAGCCATTATCTAGGTTAGACCCAGGCGTGTGACGTCAGTAAAGTAAAGCCGTTCTCGGAGACGCAGGGAGTTCCCCGTTGTCCCAGGTGCAGCAGTGACATCGCCGGTGTCTTTTTTCTTTTCATCGGAGACGTCTGAATCACTCATTTCTGGATAGAATATGCAGGCGAAATTTGCTCTGCCGAAGCACCGATTGTCTGCTAATGATCTTTGCCATCCCATGTCTTATCGTCACTCTCCTGAAGTGATGAAATACTGAAATTACCAGTAGCTCTTTTGCGCTAATGGTAGCGCAGATCGCAACGAAAGCAATGCCAGAGCTGACGCCATGCGGAGGCGATTAATTATTCATGAGCTCGTTGTCTCAATACGCCGGACTCATCTTAAAAGTCGATTTTCGATCCGAAAGCGCGCACTTTGACGACTGATATATAGACAGAATATGTAATTCTGGGTTATATTTCCGTAATCTGGTGAAACAAATGACATGATTTTTCGTGCGATAAGCACTTTAAGATGGCAGTCTCCAAATTTAGGTGGCTGCCTCTAGGTTAGGATAGCTGGACCCAGCTTAAAGCATTTGGGTTACTTTTGTATTTTATGCAAGAAAAAAGTCCAATAGCTTCAGCTATTTTACAATTTGCAATGTTGATATTTCAAAATGACACTTAATCTCACAAGTTGCCCCGTTGCATGATCCAGGTAAATATTAAGAGTGGCCGGTGGAGAAATCGCCGACTCAAATCCGGCTGCACCTAGAACAAATATCTAATTCAACGACATTTTAGTCAGATACTTTTTTCAGATCTCCTTAATACAAGATGATAATAATTTAGATGCCAGACAGCTATAACCGACCATGACTATTCTCGCTGGAATTTAATGGGATGTGTTTATCCTGCTGTTATCGAAAGTAGCTAGCTGCTACCCACATTAAATTGGTGGGCGGGGTGTTCTGCTGTTACAATAGGAGCACACGTGAGCTTGTCTTAAGTGAAGGCCACTTCTCTATGTGGAACATGATGCCTAGTGACGAAAGGCTATGGAGAGTACATATACATACATACATACATACATACATACATACATACATACATACATACATACATACATACATACATACATACATACATACATACATACATACATACATACATACATACATACATACATACATACATACATACATACATACATACATACATACATACATACATACATACATACATACATACATACATACATACATACATACATACATACATACATACGTACATGCATACATGCATACATACATTACATGCAAACATGCAAACATGCATACATACATACATACATACATACATACATACATACATACATACATACATACATACATACATACATACATACATACATACATACATACATACATACATACATACATACATACATACATACATACATACATACATACATACATACATACATACATACATACATACATACATACATACATACATACATACATACATACATACATACATACATACATACATACATACATACATACATACATACATACATACATACATACATGCTATCAGTGAAATACAGGGCATACAAACCCCCGGTTTGCTATCATTGCCTCCATGTGAGACCTAAGCTTCGCTTCTAAATCCTCTTTCCACCATAGCTTTTCCTATAACAAAAATGCGCCTCACCAGTTAACCCCCGATTTGTATTTCATCATTATAATGTAAGAAGTCAGTCTCCCTATAAAACCCCTATTTCATTACTTATCCTACATCCTGGTCCTCGCCAGTCGAAGAGTGCCTCGTTACCAGTAGGTCGTGGTTACCCCTGTGTACATCCATCAGGACACGCACCGGCTGGTTCAACACAGACATCATCGTTTGCGCAATTTCATGGAAAAGAACAGCCCGGCTGACATCCGAATATACAAGATGCAAAAAATGACGGATATACAAGGGTATTTATTCATGCGGAGATGGTTTATCGGTACTTAAGGAAAGTAAAATAGGAATCTCTGATATACACTCAAATTGAGACACAACAAATCACATCACGTTAAAGGACAACCAACCGGAAATCAAAGCGGAAGTCGGGTCAAATTTGGATAAATGCTCTGTGCTCGAGATGGAGTTGTTATCACATGGGCTGTGATGTTAAACCACATGCTTCGTTTGGGGAACAGAAGTAGGCTGTTGAGCTTTAAAGATGAGTTCTGGAATAGTCGAGCACGGACGAATCACTTTGTTATATAAAAGTCATGTGTCGTGAACCCACTACAGGGGTGATATTACTCGCCCGGATGTCATTGCCACCGGCACGACTTAGTTACACCAGCGTCATTTATTATAAGCTATCGCTGTCTCTGTGAAATAGGGTTCATATTGTTGTCATTTAAAGTTAAGTATCTGTCTATTGACTAAATATCTACTTAACTGAGGTGCTCGACTACCCGTCCGTAACACGCTTTTTAGTCTCACCCATCGCGACAACAACAGACAACAAACCGCAGCGCTATGGTGGTCGTGTCTCTGTTCCGCTCCAGTTAAGCCAACCATCCCTGCTGCACGAATGAAGAAGTGATATGCCTCTCCAACTAGGCATTGAAATATTTGGCAATCATTTTGGCTGGTACGTCGTCTTAGTCACATTAATGAGGGTTTAATATTGAGTGGTTACATGTGAGCGAGTGGATGTAAACACTGAGCGTGTATGCATGGTTATGAGTGGGTATGTGAGTGAGTGTGCATATGCGTGAGTGTGTGTGTGTGTATGTGCGAGCCTGTGTTTATGTATGTGATATATATATATATATATGTGTGTGTCTATATGTATGCATGTGTGTGAGTGTGTGTGTTTGTGAGTCTGTTTGTGAGTATGTGTATGTGTATGTGTGTGCGTGTGTGAGAGAGAAAATGAGAGACAGAGAGCGAGCAAGCATAGAATTATAGTATAATTTTAGCAACCAGGCTATGTGCGACCCGCAGGGAGTGTGTTACACTTAGGGTGGTCACTGCCAAGTAGCACGTCGTCCCCAGAGGATCTTTTACATCCTCTTTCAGAGATGGTACAGCCATTTTCACGTGATTATCCGAGTAACGATTAACCAGTCAGGTAGTCACATCTTGCATCACAGCCTGTTGGTCGCAACAGGAGAGAGAAGGGGCGAGTGGGCCCTTTTTGCGCGTGCATCATAGCGTAATCGGTGTGCGACTCGTTACCATCATGCTTCTGGTATTAAACACGAGAGAAAGTGGATCAGAAAGTGAGCTTGAAGACTAAGATTAAAGAGTGATTTGACAATTGTTCAACCCAGGGTAGAATTGTCAATGGTTACCACCAACATGAAGAACTGAAACATTATGCAGATTGCCATGAAGTGCATATATATAATGGGTTTTTGGGCCAAGATAAGTGTAACAGGACACTATGATTAGTATTATACCAATCTGACGAATGTTGATGTCATCGTAGCAAGTCCTTTGACCAGAGGGTCGAGCAGAAGTAACAAATGTAGAACCCTAACCGCCTCGATGTACATGATACCTAACAGGATGAAGGCTGAATGAGTTTAGATCAAAGGCAAGGTATTGTGTCTTACCGCTTATAACAGAATACAGGTGTAATTGATCAGGATGAGGAACTTCATTAAGGTACTAACCATAATGAACTGTACGATTCATTCCAGGAACCCATTGCTACCCGCTGACAACGGTTACATTCGTGCTAGGTTGGCGATGCTTTTGAAAAATATGGATCCCTTTACACAACCATTAACAATCAGCCTAGCGTCACTAAAAATGTCTTTTATTCCTGCTTTACTATGACCTGGTTTGTGAGTAAAAGTGGCGCCAAGTAATATTTATCGCCGCAAAAAGTGACACGAGGCACGTGGGAAGGGGTATATAGCTTATTGAACAAGCAGAAATTCACTGACGTTGCATTAATCAAGACGTAATGGGGCGACACTGCATATGGTCTAAAGGCTCGGCGACGCTCCAACTGATTAGGCTCTGTGACGATGCATTAGTTTTGAAGAGACCAATTAACATCGCCACAAGTACAAATTGCCAAAGTGAAGCTGTACAATCGCAAAAAGTTAAAAGTGTGATCGGAAAGATATGGTGTGGCGTTTGTAGAACCTGATATAACTTACAAATGCCAGTGACACATCCCAAATGCAACTTGCCTGGAATGAACACAGACTTGGGAAAAAGCTAGCCTGGTTTAAATTCCAAGTAGATTGTAGGTTTGCCTATCTTATACCTTGGTGTATATTTTACACACGGAAATTCCATTCCCCATTCTGCCAGATAATACCTCACTCTCACACACACTACAAACTCGAGTATACCGTTCTGTGATTTAGCATCGGGTTATTCATTCATATTCTCGTGATCTCCAATGGCTTTCACATAATCACAGGCGCTCAGGTTCAGATAATGTTGAAGACTGAGATTTCATATTATAAATTGGCCACTCTCTGATGATGCCATTATTCTCAGTTGATCGTGTACTGCTGGGCGAAGGGTCGCATCAGCTACCATCTACAGAGGTCTTGTTAGCTGTGGTTGCTACGAGACCTGGCTCTTTCTCCAACGATCTCACACCCAAAGTAGAGGCGATGTTTCTTTAAGATATGTAACTGGCTTCGTCCGGCTGTTCCACAAATACGGCAAATCAACATCTCAGATGAATGAAATAATGTCCAAAGGTTCGACAGAATGAAAGCGGAAGCGATCGACTATAGAGCTAGGTATTACATATCACACCACGAGCCGTATGATTCAGTTCAGTGTCCACATGTAACTGTATACATTGTTTGTATTATAAAAACCAATATTGAATGATTGGTTATAGGTAAACTAATCTGACGGTCCCCCCCCCTCCGCCATGACAGTCCCTACAGCACATGACTCCAATCAGCATTACATAGTCAGCTTATTGTACATGCTTATGCTAAAACAAAAACCAGATGTACGTAAATAATTGTTGACAGTAGGTTGTGTACTTAGGTCCTTCAACCAAACGATTCTTGCATCACAGCGCTCAAAACCTGAGAAATGTTGACATCAAAGAGCTTATAGCTATGCTAACGAGTTCACTTCGACTGACTACGCCAGTCAACAACCTGCCCACTATTAAGTGGACAGGCCACAACATATAAAAAAGCATATATGCACACATAACTTCCGAGGCCTGCCTGTAACGCACCTTTTATTCCTAGAGTGAGCTATCATTTGTGGAGTTGTTGCTCCTTAAGAAGGATGTATAGCCTCTCATTTATCATTGCTGGACGAACACATTTTATTTTAATAACATAATATCATTTCAAGCTCCTAAGCAGAAAATAAATTAACAAGGATTGGCTGCACATTTGAATGCCGGTTAAATTATAGCAGCATGATGATACATGAAATCAGGTCAGGTTGAAAAAAACGAAATTACAGTCACAGTATTTTAAAACCTGGTAGATGGTGCAGTTTTTAAATATATTTATGACGCCATTGATATCCTGTGTATGTAAATCGCATTCACAATCGTAAACTATTATAGAATACATTCAACAGTACCATGAAAACAATAGGCAGCTGTTGTATCGCCATGCCTGCAGTACCCTTGGAGCTCTGTAACTGGCCCTATCTGATCCGAAACATCCGAACTAATCAGCTATACTGAAATGTTTTCATTGTATATCAGCGGCAACATCAGGAATATGTAGCACCTCAATTGTGGTATGCCTTTTCAACGAAGCTAACCACTTGCCTAGCACATTGTACTAAAACACATTACTGCACTGCCGTAGTACCGCAAGGATCGCATTTTCCTCCTTATCAACTCTTTGACCCAGCTACGCTACCGGCGACATTATAATTGATTTATGTATGATAAATCGAGTAGCTGGGACAGTTTTGAATTGACGATAACATGACACTGACACTGATGTAGTAACTTACTAACGGCATCTATTGCAGTTTGCGACAGCAAGGACATTTACACTGTCCGTCTTGGCTTCAACTATACACGTACAGCTTGTACTTGGCCTATGACGGGAGTGATGTAAATTATCTTCGATATTCAACCATGAATAAATGTGAACACCCATCAGAAGTATGATTATGTCTATGTCAACACTCAAATATAGCCGGAGAACTACGAGAGGAGGAGACAAGCAGGAGTCGTTCTGTGGTAAATCGATCGTGCAACCAGCAACGATTAAATGTATTGAGGCATACAATACTCAATACACAAATATACTAACCATAACTAGGCTATTGCACCAAATGCAATTCCCAATATCTTGCATTCAACCTTCAGCTCATAGCTATTGATGTGTGAATGGGCAATGGAGGACATACGTTTTTTATTTTATACATTTGGAATAGTTTTAACAATCGTTGTCTAGAAGTGATTTTTGCCCAAAACGACCAAGCAGCGTATATCGTAACTATGACTATTGCAAGGAACCAGGTAACAAATATCTCGTCTATGATATCTGTCGAGTGAAAACAAATGAATGCGATAATTGTCGGACGACTTGGAATAATAAAGCTCAAACACTGACAGCCTTTAATCAGCCTAAACCTGAGTCGAGTTAGTGATGGAAAATATTGTTATGTAACAGATTCGCGTGTCATAACGGTTCACGGGCAATTGTGTGAATACATCCATGCATGTTACATCTATTTCAACTAATCAATGCCTATCCCGAATGCTAGCTTAATACTGAAATGATAGATTTCGGTAAAAACAACCTTTACAATGGCTTTGATTACATAGGTGAAGTATACTCGTTATTGTTATAACTGAATCGGTATAAATTAAGACGTTGATAAATCCGCGTTCCTAGACGTGTAATGTATGTAATGGCACGTATTTTTGTCTTATTTATAAAAACTTATCTAGAGATGGCGGCTCATTTTTATGAAGCATATCTAAAGCAAGTATTGTCGCCATGCAAACTTATATTTAGTAACAGCGAGCAAGGACACATATTTTGATTATTTTTTGCTTCCTTTGTTTTTTGTTATTTTAATTGAAAGTTGCTCTTGTCTTGTCACTTGCCTGCCATTCTACGTCAAGGACGTCGCCGGTTGTTATGTTCAATATCGTGACTGGGTCAGGAGCTACAACCGGGATATTGTACACAAAAACATGACCGAGTCGGGCACTGTTGGAGAGGTATGATTCTAAATGCCACGGGTATGGATGAAATAACACATACCCTGACAGTAGGTTTTAACCCGCACTTCCCGTGTCGGCCATGGTGACACCTCGTATAGATCGCCATGCTGTCTGTACACACTTACTCTCAGTGTGTACACGGTGTTGTGGATCAACTCCCTAATGATGGCGTTGTACTCAGCTTCACTAGCTAGGTGAGATACAGTCGGTCCCGGGAGG
>CM067347.1:556665-562925 GCA_034190875.2 Urechis unicinctus
ATGCGAATGATAAAATGATAACATGTATGTTCATTTAGTTGACGTCAATATAAAAAGCCTGCTGTAAAATCAGGTTACGTACCATTAACATACACAGCATTGTTTATCTATGATGGTTTTACCTACAAGCTTCAGTAAACCTTCGTTTCTAATGCACGTGATATCTAAGCTGTCACCAGCTGATTTTACTGCAAGATGGTAGTTTTTAATAAGAACCACAATATTTGACAACGCCATTAGCTAACATTCAAGTAATGTGCATATTAGACAGAATCCTCATACCACATTAATGGTGATTATGGGAATTAAATACAGCAGTGTTAATGTAAACGAAACAAGGGACGTCAGTTACATCATTGTTTTGTGCCTTGTACCTTGCTCTCATCCACACGGAGTTGTGTTGATACATCTGCTAATACTCTGACTCATCCGGTGCTCACCTCTCGTCTATATGGAGTAGTGCTGTTACATCTGCTCATACTCTGGCTAGTCCGGTGCTCGAATCTCGTCCATACGGGGCTCATCATACGGACCTTCTGGTTCGAAGGACATTGGTCCCTGAATATACCAGATTGGAAGGAGCATGTGACGTTAACTGACAAACCATAGTGCCGTATCACGCATGCTAGATATCACAACTCACCACTAATTCTTCATAGTGACAGGTCGGGTTACAACTGGTGGTGTCTGCTTCGGGAGACTCCTCAGGTGTTTTGGGTGGCAATTTGTTTTTTTCTTTAATACTTTTATCCCAGATACAACTCGATATGATGCTAATATTAATAAGAACAGAAAAACCAAAGAGAACTGCAAACGAAATAGTCAGACGCTGCCACGTGCTGCTGTCACAAGAGCAATCTGCAAAAAGACCAGCACACAGGCAGCAAGATATTCAAATCGGCCTTGCGAGGATGCATAGCTTCTAAAGAACTATCAGCATTTTACAAACATATAGTGTATGGAGTAATGCCACAATAGAGATGACCTCCAGCTGGAAGACTGGATTCAGCCGTGGTGGTCAATGATGATGTACCTGGAACAATTCATTCAATCAATCCCGTGTTTACCTACATTGGCAGGCTGTGATGACGCATATCATAACGATGATCAGTAATTGAGGTATATCCTCATTCATATGTGTATGTTTATATATTTATATTTATAAATACATATATATGCATATATATAAACAAACAAACATATATATATGTATATATATACATATATATACACATATACATACATATACACTTATATATACACATATATATATGTATATATATATATATATATATATATTTATATATATATATATATATATATATGTAAATATATATATATATATATATATATATATATATATATATATATATATATATATATATATATATATATATATATATATATATCTATAGTTGTCATGGATGTTGTACATAACAATCGCGCTCAGTAAGCTCGTGCGTTGTGCTACGTGTCATAAATGAATGTCTTATTTTAATACTTTACCGGCAACAGAAAACGACTGAGACATGGAATCAGAGACGATGTTTTCATTGTTGACAACGCGGACCTTGACTTCCCATTGACCACCAGTTACGTCAGCGATACTGTCGCTGACGGACGTGGTGGGGTCCATGACGTCATGCGTCATCCACTCGCATGTGCCCACGCGTCTGTAGAAGACGTGGATGGATGAGATATTGTCACATCCAGATGGCGCTGACTGGTAGAGACACATCACAACCTCATCATTATTTATACGTTCAATCGTTTATTGCTATTTAAACTGAAAGCAGCTCATGTCTTTTCACGTACCTGCCACTTTACATCGACGACGTCGCCGATTGTTATGTTCATTATCGTTACTGGGTCAGGAGCTACAACCGGATCGTTGTATACAATAACATGACGGAGTCGGGCGCTGTTGGAGAGGTATAAATCAAAATGCACATGTGGATGGATAAAATAACACATACCCCGACAGGATGTCTTAACCCTCACTTCTCTTGTCGGCCATGGTGACAGCTGGTGTAGATCTCCATGCTGTCTGTACACACTTACTCTCAGCGTATACACGGTGTTGTGGATCAACTCCCTGATGATGGCGCTGTACTCAGCTTCACCAGCTGTGTGAGATACAGTCGGTCCCGGAAGGAATTCATGATCTGTATTTGTTTTATACTGGACCAGATAGCCGTAGTACTGAGTCAGGTTCGCTTTTACGTCATCATCTCCTTCCCACGTCAATCTGATTTGAGATGACCTGACAGCGGCTCCTGATATAGCTATCTGATGGTTGAATCTGGGTTCATCTATGTGTGTATTACATAGGGAAATAGGCAAACTGTTATCATAAATGTGTTTTGCTTCTTATACAAGTCAAGCTGAAGAAAGCCGCTGAAGAATTACAAAACCACGGGGATTAGGTGTATGGAGTGGGGTATGCAGGTGCATTCAGGCTAGAGTTACCGCGCGTTATGGGAAGTTACAGAAGGGAGTGGGCGTTGGTGTCCGAAATCATCCAACAAGCGCATATTTTGAACGATCCACAGGCTTAATGTGATCGTTGTGACACACCATCTTTGTATAGAGAGAATGATAGGAATTAATAAAGCCTGATTTCATAGCTGAATGAGTGTTCAACAAGAATATCAACGATCTACTGACTGATATGTGTGATGCATTGATCTCCTAGATACCAGTCTTGGCATCCATCAGGACATCCTCCATTCATGTTATTGCATACCGTAGATCCTCCTTCACAGTGATGCTCAGAGCAGGACAACTCACAGTTGATCCCGTAGCGACCAGCCTCGCACGCTTCAACCAAAGTAATTTAGCGATAATTATGACCAGTATAGCACTGGTGAAGCATTCAGACCTTGTACGAAAATAGTCTTGACATCAATGAGAAGGATAGAAAATGTCTTTATTGTAAACGTATAGATTCTCACGTGTCGTGCAGTGAGGTGGTTTAAACCCGGAGCATTCTCTACAGCCGACGATGTCGTCACACGAAGAAACACATCGGACGCAGTCTGAATTGATAACCAGTCTAATAATTCAATGTAATGCGAGTTATATGTAAATCATTATGGATCGTCCATGCTTATATTGGAAGCGAAATCTTTGCTAGATGCCTAAGAATATATTAGCCTAGCACACATCGCAGGCCTCGTAGGCTGTGTGGTCTTATCTAATAGCATGACAAAAGTACTGCAATATCAGTTATTTTACCCACTTTACATTAAATGATAGGAGTCGATGTCCAGTACTGACTAACCTGTCTGGACACTTTCATGTCCCATCACAACCATCTCACAGAAAGTAATAATATGGGGATCTGTTCCATCTCCTGTTCTCTCCATTGTAACATAGCGACCGACGAGACCTGAGGTACACGACAGAGTTATGTTACCTCCATCAGGCACCGGACCCTCGTAGTATACACACAGGGCGTTGTTGGTGAAGTTACTGTTGTTTCCGACCCGAATGTTAAAGTAGCCTGTCCTGTATCCCGCTGAAACAACACAAACAATCACTACCCACAAAAACCCATAACGTTATATGTTGACCACAAACTATTGTAATACAAAATACATTCATTGCAAAGTACCCATAGTCATTGTGACACCAACAAAAGACGCAAGAATGAATGCATCCATTAATAAATAAATCAATGCCTACATACAAATACACATACATACATACATGCATACATACATACATACATGCATACACACATGCATACACACATGCATACATACATACATACATACATACATACATACATACATACATACATACATACATACATACATACATACATACATACATACATACATACATGCATGCATGCATGCATGCATGCATGCATGCATGCATGCATACATACATACTACATACATACATACATACATACATACATACATACATACATACATACATACATACATACATACATACATACATACATACATACATACATACATACATACATACATACATACATGCATACATATAGGGTACCAAATTTGCCCTTTCTGTGTGGCGGTCTTCTTATACGCAATGTTGCCTGAGAACGTTTGCTATCAATTGTTTGGAACACAACTATATATTTTATGTAACAACCCAATTATTATTGTAATGTTAGGAGCAAATTCTATTTGTATGCTATCTAATTGCTATCATAATTACCTATTCTACATCCTGGTCCTCGCCAGTCGAACAGGGCCTCGTTACCAACAGGTCGTGGTTGCCCCTGTCTACATCCACCAGGACACGCTCCGGTTGACTTATCACAGACATCCTCGTTGGCACAATTACATGGGAAAGAACAGCCCGGCTGACTTCCGAATATACAAGCTGCGACAAATAACAGCTTTAGAGAGGTCATTATGGGCGTACAGGTGGTCTTTCCGCTCAAACAGCAAGAATAAATTCATAGAGATCCGCTTACTTACACAGCGACATCGCAGACAGCACCTTGCTAGAAAGTTCATCTCAAAGGCAGCTTGTTAAAAGGTGAACAAAGGTTGCGAGAGCGGGACTCGTCTCTAACCAAAGCGGCGGAGGGGGTTGGTTTGGGTAAGAGGTAAAGTGGGACGTCTTGGGTGACTACGTGGCATTGTGCTGACAGTCGAGATATCAAAGCAACATGAAGCTTAGCGATGGTACGAATATACTGATGAGATGTACATTACGAAATCAAGTGCAACCCATGGTAACCGGCCTCTGATTCTTATTCCTTAACGACCAAACTCGGTGTAAAATACACATTGCCTACTCGGCCTTTAACGCTTATTTTTAAAAGGTTACACCCCTTAAAGACTGGCACTAGTTTGTGAGGTACACCTGATAAGTTATGCCCCTCTAAGAAGCCCGTCAACTGCTAGTTATCGCCCTGAACATCTCACACACTGTTATACTCAATAACTTGATGACAATTGCTCTTGTACCAGTGTGGCGAACATTATGTGATAGGTAGAGCCTCATCGGCGCACAGATAGCCTGGGTAAATAAGTGACGGCGATGAGTGTTCTCGCGGATGTAATACTGATGTAAATATCTGAACGTGACGTGATATATCTTTAAGACAATACACTCACCTTGTACCTGCTGTCTTTTCATTGAAATCCAACACATTCCTAAGAATATTCTGAGAGCCGTCACTCCAACCATACTGTACTCACTTACCTCGCAAGTATACCCAGCGTATGTTGTCGGTGTACTTTCTTATTAGGGACTGCCTATCCAACTACAGCTGAGATTCACAAAACTACCCTAGCTGAGATTCACTTCACTGAGCCAGTGGTGGATTTTGATACGCTTTAAAAGGTGAGCCCAGCGACCAGATTGTGTTGAGTCAATGTGTCGACTCACTCGAGTATTAATTCACATCAACCATTCCTCAGTAGATGTTCAGCTATGGCTGTAAAGCACGCAGGCTGTGTGCGTCACTTGAACTGAGGGCTTCAGATAAGTTTTAGACATTTGTAGATTTTTGCCAACATGCTAAATATTCACGCATTATATAGATATAGTGTTTTGCCACTTGGCTATATCTTGATAATGCGAGGATATATGGGCTTACCTCTTACATGATAATAAAAGTAGGATTCTATTCTCATTGGCAATATATTTGCGCAACCAAAGTCGCATGAGGAAAACCTGCTGACCAGAGTCCTGGTCGATGAAGACATGGGCAACCACAACCTGATGGTTCGACTGGCGAGGACCAGGATATAGGATAGGTAATTATGATATATTATCTAGATTTTACAGACTTTTTAGAGCGTTCATGTATGGTTATAATAATAGCAAATCTCGGGTTAACAAGTGGCGCTTTCATCGAAAAAGATAACAATAATCTTAAATTTCTATCACGATATTAAATAGTTGCATTCCATACCCATTGAAATAGCATAACCTGCCATATAGAGTGGAACTCCTTGCACCGCTGGCAACCCTGAGGATGGCGAGATCACTGAAAGGGAGGCTGATGTCAATGTCGAACAATAATGATACAAACCATCATTAAATGCAAGCATTTTACTTTCTTTTATATCTTTAAGTGAGAGAAATTTCTAGATCGAGGACAAAATGGTTCTGTGGCATAGTAAGAGTGGGGGTGGCGGTACAAGATGTTGTAATGGTTAAAAATGGCTACCTCCAGGTTAAGGTGACCGCCCCCAAATTAAGGTGGCCGTCTCAAAGTTAAATTGGCAGGTTCCAGGATAAGATGGCTAGCTCAAGTTTAA
>CM067347.1:563025-578025 GCA_034190875.2 Urechis unicinctus
CGCAGTTCATTGCATTTCTTATGTGATCCTCTTAAGCAGATTCTAACTACTCGTAGGAGGCCATTGAGTGCAGCGCGATTCTGAACGGGCCTGTTTTACTCATAATGCATACTTCGCCTGTGGCAAACCGTGCAATATTGACGGCCCATATTAATTATATGGTGCAGCCTCAAAAGGCTATTAACATTAAAAATATAAAACGCATTTGACCTCATATATGTTCACATTTTCAAAAATGAAAAGGTATTGATGATGATCGGCGAAGTAAAACTAAGATCGATAAATGAAGAGAATGCCTCAGTTACAGTAATCGGGATGGGTGATGATTTGCGACAAAATCAGCCGAAATGAATAAAGCTCCTAATGGCACTGAAATATGAATTTTACTGGCGGAAATTGACTACTGGTCTTATAGTCTTGGAGTGTTCCTGCTCTTTCTGGTTTATCTGCGTGCAGATGAATGGGTTATTTCATCAGCGGTTTAGCTGGTCGGAAAATCTAATAAGGCAAGTTGTTGTGCTTCTTTGTATCCGCCAATATTACTTTTGAATGTATTAGTTTATGTTGGACGTCATAAAATGTGGTATATAGCCAATCGAGTGTTATGAACATAAACTGTCAAAAAGGCTTTACGCCCGAGGAGCTTGTGAACTATCGCTTCATTAAGCTTACAATCCCAACTTACACAGTGACTCGCACACATTCTAACGTTCAATCATCATGTATAAATAACTTTAAAACCAATTAACTTATCATGGATGGTATCAAACAAATATTTCATGCAGCATTTTCAATAAACATGATATTATCTGCTTGAATTGTG
This sequence comes from Urechis unicinctus, assembly GCA_034190875.2. Lineage (NCBI taxonomy): Eukaryota > Metazoa > Annelida > Polychaeta > Xenopneusta > Urechidae > Urechis > Urechis unicinctus. The sequence continues at coordinate 563,849 of CM067347.1, forward strand.
AAATAGTAGCTCAGTATCTGAGTAAACAACGGAAGCACTTTCCTGATACTCTGTGCGTATCCAGGTCCATTTCATGTAGGTAAAATACATTAAGTGGGTGTATTGCATGAGCATAAACCCTCTTAACGTTTGCAAGCTAATAAATCGAACACTGCGATACCCCGATTATTCTATTTTTTGCATGTGATAATTAGATTAAATATAGCATTTATAATCGTTTGCTACATGCACAGTGATATTCTCATTCGCGTAGTCGTGGTATTGCGAAAATTGATTACAGTTGCATGCTATTCAATTCGCTCCTTCCCATTTTGACAACAGAATTACAATCAAATTGCAATAATTGGAATAATGTAAGCACGACGCCCTTATGGAGCTGCCGGCAATACGATACTGAATAACTAACACATCAAAATAGGCGGAACTGCTTGCGACAAAAAGAAGGACAAGTCACCGATCCGGATTGCTCATAAGTATCACTTTTGCCATTCATCTCCGTAGTTGGGGTTTGCACACCAGTGATGACAGCAGGATTCGTTGGAAATCATAGATGGCGCTCGATCGTCGATGCCAAAGCATTGCTATCAGCCTCAATAATCACAACGTTACGGCCTGAAACTCTAATATATTTTCTTATCATGTTTTCATTGCACACCGCTTTTAGGTTGATCTGATTAATAACATTGCATCGATAATATTGTGAACTGTCTACAATTGTTATTATGAACTATTTCTCCGCTGTTTTTCATAAGAAGCAGATGTGTGACCACACTTGGCCTCGAGCCATTATTGATGAAGTACGTCACTCTGACGGGCTTTCCACTCCAGTAATGACGGAGGACATCACAGAGACGGCGCCGGGTTAGTGACCGAGCATTGCAACCATCCTCATCATCGCAGCAGAGGCTTCACAGCTTTGCTGTTGCTGTTATTGTTGCTGCTTTTCCGTTGTTTCTTTTTCAATTCACATCACAACAAGACAAAACAGATCTATTGTTAACTGCATTGATGACCCTGTGTTTCATATTGTTTTCATTTGTGTCGGACTACCTGTTGGAATCACCAATAAGTATGCTGTTGTCGTGTGAAGATGTTATTCGCGTGAGAGTGACACGTCTGCTATGGTTAACCTTGAGTCCGTGATTGATCTCCCTCGTACAGCGTAAAGTTACCACACCAAGAAGCCTTCATGTTGTCCATAGACGTAGTTTGATGGCATTCCATGACAATCGCATGACTTCTCACAATGAGCAATAAAAAAGATTGGTGACAAAACAATGACCCATGTGCAGTCATTTGTGAGTCTTAAATGTTTAGTCTGCATATTGAAGAATACCATTGACGACGCTATGATGTCGCATAAAAATCATCTTATTTTTGGTGTTATCATGACCTGGTTGATAAGCATTGGTGACGCAATATAGTTTTGCGCCACACATTACGTAACGAGAGAGCCTCACTGCTGGAATTAGGTTGCAAACTGAAAACAACATGCGACAGACTAATTGTTTTCGCCCGCTCTGCTGAAGCATAATTTATTTGATGTTGCTTCCACCCAAACCAGCGCCGGCTGTTATACGAGGCCATAGAGATATAGCTGTTACAAAGTGGGCAAACGGAACAGTGGATATGCCAATAAGATGCCTCAACATGAAATCATAAGACGCCCAGTAATGTCATAGTGAAAAGAGAATAAGAGATGTGAACCTACTATTTTCTGTGATACAAACGTAAGGGTAAGAGACCCATGACGTTTTGTAAAGGTTACATAAAATCCCTGGCGTCAACCAGAGCGGTACGTAACACCATGATAATATTTAACACCCTGTGCGATCCAGCAACATATTGTAGACAGACTGTAGACGATATGTAGTACATTCTACCACCCATGAGGTAATATACAACCAAATGTGGCTAAGTGGATCATGCGCGATCAGCATAAACTGCATTGCACAAGAGTAGGCTTATAAACCCTGCAATATGTCAGAAATTACTCTGTGACGCCGCGGTTGACCTGAAGAAGCTCCATGACACTGCAGTAGACCAGATGAGGCTGCGTGACACTGCATTATACCAGATGAGGCTCCGTGACACTGCATTAGACCAGATGAGGCTCCGTGACACTGCATTAGACCAGATGAGGCTCCGCAACACTGCATTAGACTAGATGAGACTCCGTTACACTACATTAGACCGGAGAAGACGGTAACAAATCTACATGATACAGGTAGCTAAGGCACGAAAGCTGTTGGATAGCGCAATATCGGTAGGTGGTAGCGCGCTTGTGCGTTTAGATATACATGGGTGTAAGTTAGTCCGCTGTGTGCATTGAAATCCTATAACGTGTAATCTCATATTGATAAGATTTATTTTGACAAGTTTGTGCTATCGAGCGACGTTGACGATTGATGACGATTGATGTATATATATATATATATATATATATATATATATATATATATATATATATATATATATATATATATATATATATATATATATATATATATATATATATATATCACGTGCACGAGGTGTTACTAATAAACTATATGGCTGACGACGATAAAGCTTCTTCCACATATGGCGCCGCGACAAAAGTGGACTCAATTTTTCAAAGCTCAATGCAGCAGATGCCCGATATTGTCATGTGACCCTTCAATTCAATGATACATTCCACGTTGAAGATAATTCAATGATAATAGAAAACACCTGGATAATAATTGTTTCCCAAAGGAATCCATTCCAGCATGTTCACCATGATACTTTTAGGATATTCTATGACCGTTATGTTTTTTTGCGAACAAATTATATTTTGCACCTGTCCTTGTCCTTGTGTTGATAATAAATCTGATAACCATCGCAATGCAATCAGGTCCAATATGGATTTCCAAGGTAAATGTTCAAATACGTCCCTGATCCATGTCTGGCTGGTCTAAGTTGATTTTGTTAATATCATACCCTTTGCGTCACCTTGAAACAGCAGACATGCAATGATTGTAATTCAATCAATCAATTAATATAACTTTCAACATTATTTCCTTAATCTTACGAATAACTATCCTATAGGCATAATCGACACAATATGCAACCATTCGATCGTCTTCACATATATGGTATTAGAAAAATAGAACTGTTAATTGTTCTGTTCTTCATTTTAGCATCAAAGCCAATAAAAGCATATATGTTTTCCGTTGTAGCCATAGAATGTAAAACATGCGAATATGTAAACCATTACATTGACCATGTGTTCAATTCAACGCACGTCAAAGCAAAATTGCATTCATGAGGATTCACAATATTGACGTCTGTTTACCTCTGGACGTACGGTATGTACGGTAAATAATTACGAAAAATTATTGGTTTGCAACCGGGCGTAAACAATAGAGCAGATTGCTCATTTTACAGTAAGCAGTAAGAATTTGCTAGCACTTTGAGTGTCCAATAAAAAAATTACGAAAGCTTTTAGGATTAAACGTTTTTAGTTAGATGACGTCATCTGTTTAGTGTTAATATTGGTGATATGGGGACAAATCATGATATCATTGGCGTTTATTAAATTAAATCAATTGAATATATAACTTATTTCGGTAAACCTATCAATGAATATGGACAAGTCTGCTTAAAATTGGTGGTTCTAAAACGACTTAAAACATCATCTTCATCTCGACGGACTGACTTTACACAGGTTTGAAATATATTTATACTGCGCAATAGCAACATGGTGCATTGAATTTAAATGCTGATCGGTATTAGCGCTTGCGAAGGAATACACGAGTAGGATCATCAAAAAATACAGTAGTATGATTATCTGACCAAACGAATCGCAATCGCTTGTTACAATCGTATATGATGAAGAGACTGTCTAAGACTGTTGTGACCATATTAGCTTTTGATATGAAATGTTTTAGTCTATGATGATAACGCGCCAATTTACTTTTACTGCTGTCAGCATATCGAGCCACTTTCTGCAATCCCTATTATATAACCGTGTAGGATTGTTCCATTTTAGATTCTTTCAATATTGTACAGCGATTATTTCATTGAAGTCAACCAACCAATTTCATTTGACTGCTTTCGGGTATTGTGGCGCAAATGACTATTGGTAAGTCGCAATAAATAAACACACTCATTATTAAATGCCGTGGCAGATACACAGCCATAAAAAAAATAAACGCACCTATTAACTGCTCTTAATATTGATGTAGGTCGCATAAACCTGACGAATAAAAGGCTATATTGGAGATAGCAGACCAAGATTGTATTGTCCTGTGGCTTACATCGTATCTCACCAGCTGACGTACTGCCTGATAACGAGCTGTTGCATTCTGAAAACTTAATCTACCATTCACACTTACTTGAATGCACAATTGTAAGGCAAAGAAGAATGCTTCCCTATTGTAGTAATCTTAATATTGCTTCCTGAATAAGCGCTTCGCAATAATTGCCGATGTAAATTGCCTCATAAAGCTTGCCGTATTGTCAACTAACAATAATGCAACAAGGACTCAATGAAATGAGTCACCTCTTGGCAACCATCGATTTGAAATTGATTATATTGATGTTGACAGAGATTGTTAATATTTCGTAATAAATCGACGAAACGTATTTTAGGAATGATAGAAATTCCGTATCGCATGCTATATTACTTGGTTTGGATTCATAAATGTCTCTGTTATTCTGAACCTTTACTTAATGAAAAGATGTGGTATGTATAAGAACGTGTGACATTTGTTATATCTGAATAAAAGTTTAATCATGTATATTTTTACTTAATGAAAAGATGTGGTATGTATAAGAACGTGTGACATTTGTTATATCTGAATAAAAGTTTAATCATGTATATTTTAGAAAAAAACTTGCAAAGTTCTGCATTTGATAGGGCAGGTTTGCAAGTTTTAAATTTCAACCATTTTTCAGTGGAGACTTAGCAATTATCTTTTACTGTTGATGTATTGTGAACAGGTTTATGAGCCGGGAAAAATTATTAATGATCATTAAGTATACCGACGAAGCCGCTAAACCGTTACTGTGACTTTCTAATAAGACAAAGCCCCACAAAAAACTTAGATGTCGTTCCATGTACACTATCTCACCTCCATGTGTTTGTTGACAAACGTGATTAAGTTAGCGGCAAGATGTCGTAGCCTTTCTGGACACGAAAAAGAACCATGGAAATATATAAAAAAGGACTAGCTAGAATAAAATAGAAATGTTAATCTAAACCACATTGTCCATGCATGATGCCGTGTAAATAAGCTTGCAAAATCAGATATGCAATTGGTTAGCTGTGCTGAATAGGGATACGCAAGTTTGTCGTAACGGTTAAGTGCGAAGGCACATGGAGGAAATGCTTTTCAATCGATATCTTCGAGAAACAGATAAACATCCTTAGCATTGGACAAATCGCAATACTGACTCTACGGGCTTCATTTAGCATGTTGCATTGGATGTGAATGACGAGGTGCGCTTATTGTCTGAATATTTATCGGCCAGTATCGATTATATGCTGTTAATTACTACTCTTCAAGGCACTGTATAATATCCTTCCACTAGCATCATGGCATTGAACGGCAATAATTACAATCGGTGTTAGGTAGGGAGTACACACACACACACACACACACACACACACACACACACACACACACACACACACACACACACACACACACACACACACACACACACACACACACACACACACACACACACACACACACACACACACAAACACACACACCCAATACATATACATATTTACTTATATGTATATATAATACGTAATTATATATATATATATAAATATATATATATATATATATATATATATATATATATATATATATATATATATATATATATATATATATATATATATATATATATGTGTATATATGTATATATATATATATATATGTATATATGTATTGTGTGTGTGTGTGGGTGTGTTTGTGTTTGTGTGTGATTGTAATCATTGCCGTTCAATGCCTGGCATTCACAGCGTTCACTTTCATTTAACCTGTTTAAGTGATGTAACAAATGATATGGCAGCTTATCGACATTATTGCTTGTATGACCTCCAGATGAGCCTTTTGTTCGGGCTCTGAATTCATAGTTTGGTGAAACGTTAAGTCAAAGTTTCCTCCTGTTAGCTCACTACGATATACGTTTGTTCACTGAGATATCATAATAGTTTACTTGTTCGATATGAAAAAGGGTTGTTGGGATAATTAGAGTACGTTGTCACTGCAATAGCGCATCAGTCCTCCTAATGCTCTCAACCTACACCACGTAGTCTTATCACAATGACTATTATGCGCTATGTGCGGTATCTTTTGCGCAATACAAAAATGTTCACAAAATCGTTAACGGTTTAAGAAATCACTGACGGTGTTACACGTCATACAAATAAGAGCTGATCAAGTCAGCTATTATTTACTATATTTACTGCTTAAAGAACATAAATAAAAACCCACTTAAAGATATGCAATAACAGCACTTAAATTGCGAGTTATTGGTTGTGCCTTACTGTTTATTGGTTCAGGTCGACTTAACTTATCTGCTGTATTTCATAATCCTCTTTAGGCGTCCGAGTCACGCTTTGACGACACTTTCATCCCCGCCAAAGTGGGCCAGAAAATTGAATGTCATTTCCATATGAGTACTTAATGTTTGAAGGAGCATTTGAGCCCAAGTGATATTTTCATGTCGTGAATGTTTCGAAGAGCTCCAGTGGGATTATAAAAGGAGATTGGATGGGCCTCGTACAACTACAGCTGCGACGGAAATGAATCGGTTGGTGGTTTGATAAATTTGAACCTATTTTCGATTGAAGGACCTCTTTCACTGATGAGTGCTTCTGAGTGCTTATGAGTGTGCATACATCTTTTCACGAAATTGTCATACAGATAAAAATTAGGGACTAAATGAATTTACATTGGGCTTGGGATGCATAACACGCCTTGGAAATGACTGGTACATTCCAATAGATAGACTAGGGTGTTAAATGTGAATGCAGCAATAAAATATGTGATAAAGGCAGTTCGCATTTACTTTTGTAAGACCTACAGAAAAATACACGATGGAAGGTGAATTACCTCGACAAGGCAAGCACCATGTTTAATTGCGGCGATAAAAGTAATTCGCAATTGACAGACCCGCTTGCAATCAATGAATAGCAACATTTCAATGTTATATGCTTAAAAAATGCTGGTAGAACCCCCAAAAAATGGTAGCAAACCTAGATTTTGCTGAAATAGCGGTTAACATTCTCATCAATCAAACGGCCACTGCCTACGATGATTTCGGCCCCTTTATATGATCCAATTTTGAATAACAAAAAAACGCCAACACCATCATCTACGCAATCACCCCAACAACCTTTTCCATCGCCGCCATCAAATACCCACCGGTTGCATATAACATGTATGCCAGCGATGCATTGGCGAAACTTAGCTTCAAGCAAACAGAAAGTGATACAATTTGATATCGCTTACAAGGAAACCGCTACACAAATATATATATATATATATATATATATATATATATATATATATATATATATATATATATATATATATATATATATATATATATATATATATATATATATATATATATATATATATATATATATATATGTATATATATATAATATATATATATATATATATATATATATATATATATATATATATATATATATATATAGATATATATGACGTAGGACAAGAACTGGGAACCATATATGTATAAAGCCGCTATGGTTTTTCGTTCATATGATGCTATGTATATGAATCTATATTGAATATGAATAATGTAATATATGATAAAATATATATATAATGTACTTTTGATGTCTTCATACTTCGGGGATGATAATGTCCTTAAGCAGCGGGGGCTGTGTTATGCAATGTTCGATATAATATCATTATTTGTACTTTGATCATATTGTATTACCTCCGGCGTATGCAATAGCCATTTGCAGGAATCTTTGGTTATTCTATAAATGTAACGCAAAGGTTCACATTTCAGCCAAACTGCTTCTATATGAATTATAAGAGCCACTATAGTTTCTGGACATGGGTTGATCATAGTAATGGGACATTTTGCTAGTACAGTGATTTAAAACCCAGCTAAACGTGCGACGTTGTTTTGTTTTAGCGTGTTAACCCCTTACTTATGGAAAATACCTATGAAGTTATCCTAGACGCTGACTGTCAGTGAAATCATAACTCAAGTTCGGACCCCCGTCATTTATGTTCGCTGCGCAGCGGTCTGTAAACGTGTTAGGCATGCTTACAGCGATTGCCTTCGTTAATCTGGAACTAAAGGATCCTCAGGGTAATATATTGCTCCAATAAAGGCTTAGTTTTTTCTGCTGCATACTGGTCAACGCTGACGTTTCACATGGTGATTCAAATGACATCTTGCAGGCGAGTCGTCCACATTGATTCATTGGCTTGATTCACACACGCGCTTGCGATATTTTGACAACGAATAGACATGAAAAAATGTGAATAATTCAATGATCAGATTAGCAGCCATGTAGATCTATTCTCTACGTTTCATCATATATAACGAAACGTTTGAATAACTTGACAACATTTTCTAATATGGAAATTTATGTGACCACACGTACCAAATAAATCTGCATATAAGGTGCTGTGGGTTTGTTATCACGGTTGTATTTATGAGAGATGTCCCAAAAACAATTTTATTCAAGCCGATTTTTTCATCCAACTTTTCTTAGTTAGGTAAAATATTTGATTCTTAATCGAAATATCTCAACTATCTTTGGTACGGAGAATTGTAAACGACTTCCATCGTCTAACAAGGCACCTCACAAGTACGCGCTCATGCTTATTGGATACATGGCAGAACCAAATATCAATGATAACCTTTGAAAATATATCTAAAGTTTTCGATAAATTTATGGCGCATAAGCATAACCCCAGGGAATTCAATGGAAAAATGTGAAGCGGCTTCAGCAATAGCTTTCTTATGCAAAGTTTCCAATTGTCTTTTATGCATGAAAACACTGCAGTTGATGGTTCATCGCGAACGAAAAGATAACTCCAGAATTACGGACAAAAAGGATAGTAAAGGATATAACAGATTGTAAAGCTTCATTAAGAATATATGATCAATAGGTGTAACCAAAAGCCACTGACTTTCATCTTGACATTCAACATACATATGCACGTGTGTGGAACCATTAAATATTACTTGCAACGGTGGATATGGAGCTGCAAGCTTGATAACAAAACTTACATTAAAGGTAACAGACATGCTAACGTCTGTGAAGCCTCGTTCCTCATTTTGGAAGGAGGTGAAAACTAGACTAATCATTGCATGTTATAGATACTATTAGGCACCCGAAGCTTAATATGGGCGGAAATTTAGTGGCAATATGAGAGAATGATGGAATTAAACATTCGTGGTTACTCGACTAAGAAAGGGTTAACATCGAGGCAATTTACCAACTAGAGCGTAAGTGTTGGCTTCCTTGTCTATCAGAATATATTAGCAAAATGCGGCCAAATATCAAGGTGAGTGGCAATCGCGGGGAGCATGGATAATCTGGTTGTTGCTACTACTCCTGCCCTAGCTTTTTCACAGTTTGCGGTTTATAATATGAAAGATTGCCCTGTGGCTTTGTTCATTCCCTCTTCATAAAGCAAACGCTGCAGTAGGGAACGGCTTTTAGGGGAGGTGTTCAATTGTCATAAATTACCTCATCCATCACTTCCGCGAAATGGTCCGCGGTATTAAAGACTTCGTCAATCGGTAATACGGTAAATCATTTACTATATAAATAAGTAAATATATTTATATAGTGCATGATATACTATCCGGTAAATTGCATACTTGAAACGTTGGTAAATTATGTGATCACAACTGTATTATAGATGACCAAAAGCCAAACTAACATTTGCCATTTGGGGGTATGTAGTTATTGTGTGATTGCCATATTAGATTGCTTATGTCCATTTGAAGGCATTCTGTTTGCATAAGATACGTTCTCAATGGTGATCAGTCAACCTGGCCAGACCGTTGAACATTTAGTAAATTGGTGTATATCAATAAAGTGTGCCCCGCAAAGTGCATTTTGAAATATGGAAGAGGTCCTTTTTTCTTTTCAATGGGATTGCGAGATTTGTTGTTTTGCAGAGTAAATAAGTGCAGAGGGTGTCTACTTGCATATGCGTGCACTTTTATCTGGTGATGTTATTTAAACAGATTTATGTCATAGCAATACACTGGGCCACCGACAATCCTGCTACATAAGTCAATATGGGACACCTGATTCAAATGTTCGAAATAAGAGCACAACATTTAAAGGTTTGTGGGGGGCATATTAAGATAAAGCTACATATTGGAAACCGAACTGCCGCACTGTAAGGTACGTTGCCTTTTCATGACCGTTATTGCAGCGTTATGGATTGCTAAAATAAGTGATTCATCAAGTTTCTTTATATAAGGTCTATGGGATGTGTCCTTGAGCATATCACCATGTAGTCCCTGTGCCACTTTTTCAATTTGCGGGTATCTTCTATTGCAGCTAATGATTAATGACCCACCATGCGTCGTCCCAGCAATATGTACTCGACGCCATCAAAGAATTCCCCAAAAGTCCATATCATCTACCTTTTACGTGCTACCTTACAAGGCAGTCAGACGAGGCAGGTTCCACTTATCTCGGCGATATTGCCCATGCGATGATGATATCCAATCCTTCACAGCCCATTGACTTGGTCTTTTTCCGACAAACCCACGCCCTAAATCATGGACGGATCATCGTAGGGATTCATTGCAATGAGGCACATTTTTGTTGCATACTTCTGGCTATATGTGCATATTGCATTTCTTGTAAAAACAAATCACTGTAAGGGATGTTTTTCTTGCCCATGCGATGATGATATCCAATCATTTACAGCCCGTTGATTTGGTGTTTTTTCACGGCTAGATGCGTTTTCAGTATAAGAGATGCTTATCTAATGCCCAAGAATTATTCATCGCCTGATGACTTTATGTGGTTAGATGCATTTAGAGGGGTAGGTTTTTTTTCTCTTCGGTTGTCGAATTAATGGGAAATTGTGTAAAAAAGCGCAGCAAACTTACTGGAGCCTGACAAAAACAAGCGTTGTGATATCTTAACGACCCAGAGGTGCTACATATCCCAGATTTTGCTGGGAACCATAGTTAAAACGAGGTACTGTACCCCACGCCTTATCCACGTTAATGCCGACCGATTACACGCAATCAACGCAGAAATTTGATGATGGAGTTTGTGTCCGCAGAACATAAAAGATTGTACTAATGCAAGATGCATTCATAAACCAATCGATATCAGCTTTGTTATTCGATAATCGACATTATGTTTGCAAGTGATCTTTAAAAGTAAGCGGTTATTTTTCGAGGCGAAACTTATCATGCAATGGAATTGATTGTACTTACACTAGATATTTATTCCCCGCGTGAAAATAGCTTTACCATAGGCGCTATCACAACCGATAAATATGTTTGGCAAACATAAGTATATCAAAATGCAATTGAATACTGGTTTGATATTTTGCATGCAGCAAACTGTTAATTCCATAGAGTAAACACAATTAATACATCACTGCGTTTAGCTTATAAAAATCAATAACTAACTCCATGTTAGCATAACAGCGAAACGCATCTATTCTCTTATGCAAATGACTATTAGAACAGGCAAGTTTAAGAGTGGAAGGAGATATCCTGCCATATCCTGAATAAGCCGGGATCATTATTATTCATATTTTATTGGTCTTTCAAGCCACAGAAGATTTTGTAGTCCCTCACAAGGCAAGTACTGAACGGGACATACATGACTGTATTTAGGATTTTAGCTACCACAGGTATGGTCACAAAGGTTACGGTAACATTTCAGAAATGACAAAAAAACTCGAAAGTAGATACAGTATAATAACCTCGACGTTTTGCTGTTATTCAATCGTAGGCAGCATCTGCTGAATTATATAATTCACGAAGATTGAGCCCTTGTCTGTGGGGATCTTCTTAGACCTCCGAAGCTGAGGACTATAGCTATAGCATGAGATGTAAGAAGCAAACCCCTGCTGATAGGGCATTAACACATTTCCCCTTTTGGAGCATATACAAAGAAGTCATATGAAACAGTAATTTTCAGTGCTCCTTAGAGCGTGTAGTTTCCCTATGCCACCATGGAAACCATGAAATATTAAGGAACGTTTCATGGTGTAATGACAATTATGCACCGTGTATCTTAATGCCAGCTAATCATGCGGACTGACGTTAATGTGTAATACACATTCTTGATAAAGAAGATTCACTTTGGTTACTTATAGGTGGGTGGCTGTGCCCTGTTGTTTTGTACACAGCATGGATACCAATTGAATGATAATTACAATATAATTAATGACAACCGCCCTGGTGTGGTGGGGCAGATTTACTGAAGTTCACTCTATTGATCTCACCGAGTTGGTTATGACATGTCGTTACTGATTTCAATAATACACATTAATTGTTATATTTAAAAATGAATGATAATTAATGATATCAGATTTCGTTTAGCATAACCAGCGAATGAACTAGATCCGATAAGCAGCTGCATTGCCGTCAGGTGTGCCTTATGTGTCGGGTCGCCTGACAAATCCTACATTTATACATGAAGTCATGGTTATTGTTTGCTGTCAGCGTCTTTGATTAAGCACGCTCATTTATATATATACAAGTGGCAACCAGCAATCTGAAATCCTTTATCATTTTCACGTTCCCCTTCTTCCATCCACGCTATATCTGTATCCAATAGACATGCAAAATGTGTGGCTATTTTAGAGAAAGCGGACATGTTTGGCTGCACAAGTAATGACCATGATAATATCAATCACATTGTCTTTTTATTTACATCGGTCTTTCAGCATTTGGCAGTAGTTTACACCCATGATAACCAGCCAATATTCCTCTCATTTTATTTCAATAGCCAACACACATCACTTGCATAATAATTTGCCATTAACTATGCAAATCAATTACACTTTACTCAATGGATATATTAAGCATGACGCAAACAAATTTATTATTGTATTCCTGCTTGATTAGCACCAGCCTTCAGAGGTTTCAGAATTAATGTACTAAATCGCCTGTGCATATTCTTATGAAAACATTTGCTATTATCGCTCGAACCTTGTTTTTAGCATCGGATATAATTTGGTGCCTACCATGTGTCTTTTATAGGCTGATTATTCTCCTTCCGTCAAACATAAGGAATCGTACCTTACAAAGGCTATAAAAACGTATTGGCTTCTAATTTACGGACAACAATACCCTAAGAAATAGAAATCGGTTAACGAATATAATTCTTAGCAGAATTTTTTTGCCAATTCTTGATCAAATGCATATTTGAAAAACACCGGAGGAGGAGGCAGGGGGGGGGGGGGGGGGGCTAGTGCTTTAAATCATGTCACGGGGCCATGTATTGTTATGAGTCAAGCCTCTCGGACATGTTGTGTTTAAATCATCTGGAGTTATTTTAGATAACATCAAAGGGTTTGACATTATTTTTAATCACGCACAGATGTTTGTATCCAAGAACATGTATATATTAACTTCATATGGCAGACTACTGTAATGTTAAGATTACAGACCATCATAGACTCCAATGTTGAGGCATTCTATTGTCATATTCACTTTTACATTAGCTCTAAGGATGATAGCTGTAGCCTAAGTGCCTCGTATATCAGCTGATCCTAGTTTGAAAGGAGCAAAATTAATGAAGTTATGCTCCATGAGAGAAGGTGAAAACTATTAGTCCGTCATACGGTGCATTAATTTTATAACCTATTTGCATCAGTAAAGCACTCTCATACCTCATTGTGTCAGAAGAAGCAGTACAAGAATCTAAAAACGAGGTCATAGCAAAACAGGAATAAACGACTTTGTTCTGTCACCATAGCATCTATGCAATCGGCCAACTTTTAAACATATACTGGTATTATAGAGAGTCTCAAGGCTAGCGAGTACATGCAGATTGAAAGGTTCTATTATTAACGTATCACCTTCCCGACGAGAAGGGTGTCAGATAGAACTAAATCAAAATGCCTCCGTCGTTGTGAAACGCATCCCTACTTACTAGCCAATAACAGCGACCATGGCATTAGTGATGAACC
>CM067347.1:588025-608025 GCA_034190875.2 Urechis unicinctus
TGATATTTGTCTGTGTAATTCTTTCATATCCTTATCAGTTGTTCATTAACGCAGAAACAATCATGAGTCAGTTTAATCTTTGTCGGCTTGGACGTGACTTTTGATTATATTTTTGTATGCTTGTAGTTGAATGATACGGTGTACTAATTGGATAGAGAAGAGTGTTGCTTGATGATGCCCGCATGCCGGAGATGTAACCATGCATAAATGTTATATGAAAACATTCAAATCGATTCGCCACACCATGTATCAATTGTTTATGTATGGTTTCGTTGCAATGTGTGATGATGCAATACTTCAGTTATGTTTGTATTTATGTATGTATGTATGTATGTATGTATGTATGTATGTATGTATGTATGTATGTATGTATGTATGTATGTATGTATGTATGTATGTATGTATGTATGTATGTATGTATGTATGTATGTATGTATGTATGTATGTATGTATGTATGTATGTATGTATGTATGTATGTATGTATGTATGTATGTATGTATGTATGTATGTATGTATGTATATATGTATGTATGTATGTATGTATGTGTGTATGTATGTATGTATGTATGTATGTATGTATGTATGTATGTATGTATGTATGTATGTATGTATGTATGTATGTATGTATGTATGTATGTATGTATGCATGCATGCATGCATGCATGCATGCATGCATGCATGCATGCATGCATGTATGTATGTATGTATGTATGTATGTATGTATGTATGTATGTATGTATGTATGTATGTAAGTATGTATGTATGTATGTATGTATGTATGTATGTATGTATGTATGTATGTATGTATGTATGTATGTATGTATGTATGTATGTATGTATGTATGTATGTATGTATGTATGTATGTATGTATGTATGTATGTATGTATGTATGTATGTATGTATGTATGTGTGTATGTATGTCTGTATGTATGTATGCATGTATGTTTGTATGTATGTATGTATGAATGAATGAATGAATGAATAAATGAATGTATGCATGTATTCCTTGATGAATCCATTGAATCATAATTAACAAGTCGATCGAAAATGCAACGCATCTAGCGCTACGCCTTGTATCAGCGTCAATACATTTATGACTCATTTCAACCTGCCTACTATCATCACATCAATCAAAAAGCAAGCTCTCTACGATTATCTCAATCAAAAAGCAAGCTGTCTACGATCATCATATCAATAAAAAAACCAAACTGTCTACCAAATTACAAACGTCTAAAATCATTACATCAAACGTAATACAAACCGTGTAAGCATATCATAACAAAAAGTAAAATAAACTGCCTTAGATGATCATAACACAAGTATACTGTAATTAAACAGTTTATAGCTTCGTTAAGATGGTTTACTCCATGTGGTTCTGCGCTTCCCTAATTATAATACACAGCCATCGTGAGGTAGCGCTACCGTCAGATAAAAGAAACACATAGTAACACTGGGCTGATGTCACTGCGATCGATGACAGGGTGTTTCCGCTACCAAAACACGTCGCACACTAGGCTTAAAATAGCAAAAATAACAAGTTCACCTACGAAAACAGTTCGCCTCGTACCCCGTCCTCGATTTGTCATGTCCGCCCTGTAGACGGTGATATTTGATGTCAATAACCGTCTAGAGCGAGGGAATTGTCCTTTAATTGACATTAACATTTGTTGGCTTGTCAGGGACATGTCAATATCTCGAGCAAAGAGTCTGTAGCGCTAAGATGTGTGGTGATTATGAAAGTGCATGAAATACACCCACGCCATCTGATGACGATACCATGAAATCAACAAAAGCACATTGGACTGTTGATCAGTCTCGGGGGTACATGTCTACTAAAGATATGGAGTCGAGGCTACCAAGGCTCCGAATGAATCAGATAATTCCAGGTGATTTTAAGAGATGCTATGACAAAGCAACACGTGGTACACAGGTGGCGTCTTCACATATTTGCTTGAATGAGCGCTCTTAGCGAAGCTAAGCTACATCAATCATCAGTAGAGACCATGATGTGAGTCTGTAATACAGAACACCACAGCTACATCAATCATCAGTACAGTCAAGGATGTGTCTGTAATACAGGACACCACAGCTACATCAATCATCAGTAGAGACAAGGATGTCAGTCTGTAATACAGGACACCACAGCTACATCAATCATCAGTAGAGACCATCATGTCAGTCTGTAATACAGGACACCACAGCTACATCAATCATCAGTAGAGACCAGCATGTCAGTCTGTAATACAGGACACCACAGCTACGTCATCATTAGTATGGCAAGCTTTTATTCAGGGATACAGGACACCACAGGCACATCAATCATCAGAGCAGACTTAATTTGCCATTTGTTAAATTACGTAGCTTTAAAGGACACATGAGTACACAAAAGCACCCTTACTGTATACTAACCGTGTGGTGAGATTCGAAACTATATATGAAAACTACTATGTATGTTACTATGTTTCGTGAATATATGCTTTAAGCCCCTAGTTGAAGAGATACTGTGGCGATAGCGTGCAGATCGAGCAGATATATTTCATGGTTAAGTCCCTTATTACTTTGGAATAGGTCGATATCGTCTTTCCTTAAAAACTGTATCACTCATAAACACCGGGAGATTAATCTATCGACTTTAACCCATTGTTTAACCACTGATCTATGTAACTCACCTTGCAATATACAACGTGTCAGAAGTCAACACGAGTCATTGGCCATGCCCTGAATTAAATAACGGTTTGTAGAGAACTTTCTTTTAATCTTCTCGTGAACGATTACAGTATGATAAAAAAGCGGCTGACTTTTCATCGAATTATACAAAGTCACAGTTTATCATTAACTACCGAGAACCATTAAAAACACGCCATTTATTTCTTTAAAATGTTTATTTGCTTTAAACTTTGAGGATCAATTTTTCAGTTTAGGCTTTAGGGACCACATGGTTAAAACCAATCACCAGTAATATTGTAAACATGTTAGAATGCAAACCAGTGGTGCCTTATTTTCACTCGAAAAAAATATTTTGCAAATAGAACGTATCAAATAGATGTTATGCACAGTCGACCAGGCAGAAAAAAGTACGGAACACATTAATTGTTTTTCCACAGGCGAAAGAAGCTACGTACAAGTCAAACATTATCTTATAGCCTAGAAATAATCCCTATCAAGAACAGACTTAATTCAAACAGAAGTACAAACCACATTTATAAAAACAAACTACAAAGCAAGTGGCTATCTGCATTTATCTACGGCAACATCAAAATAACACGTGCAACTATGAAATATAATTTCACCAATAAGCAACATAATACTAAAGACATGTAGCAAGATAATTCACAGGTAAACTATGCGCTCATTCAATTGTCAGAATGTTGCATGCATTAAATTTAGTGCTCATGTTTAAACAAACGATGGAACAAAGTTGCAAGCTGCGATGTTAGATATGTAATAAAGTGGACGTTCATGTAATAACTGATATGCTAAACCCCATTAATAATGGACCAAGGCTGGTTGTTCGTTGCTGTAGTTCAGACGTTACCATAAATGTGGAAATTGGCTAAGTAGCATTTGGCCAACTCAAACATGAACTGGTAATGCTCCTGCAACAGCAATATGAGTTGTGATGATTACGCAAGGAGGATGTTAATTATACACTGATGCTAAGTCGACGGTCAGAGGGAGTTTTGTAATAGCGTAAACTTGTTTACCAGTGTTTGCATTGCTTGAGGTCGTCTGGACGTGATGTAGCGCGATGCAAGCAACACAGCTACTTCCTGTTCTGCTTTCAGGATATCAAGCATGTAACTTCCGGTTGCGAAGAGTCCGCTTTGCACAGCGCCGTCGCTGTAAACGATCACACAAGTCTTTCATTCGTGATCATTACCGTCGTTACGTTATAATTGATTGAGGTATTATCGACATGTTTGTGATCGGTCCTCACATGCAGTGCACTACTGTGGCCCCGCTCGTCTGATGACGTCGCCATTCGTCCACTTTTTCAGTCAAAGCAATGAAATCTTTGGGCTGAGATAGAATTATGTCCTTATTTCCCCATCCTAACTGGAACTGCCGAACCGTTAGCGATGCATCGCCAATCTGTAGATGATTCAGACAAACTCCATGACTAGCACAGACACTTAATTCCATAGAATTCGAGTCAATATTGCGCCTTTGGACATTTGTTTCGAATTAGCTTATTCTGTTGTACTTAACTGTAGTTTTGCATCAAGTAATTATTACCAATCATCGATGTTTCGTCACACACAGGGTGCGAATGACCATTTTTGGGTTCATGAGTCGTTCCAAACCGACATTTTCCACCTGAATAGGTCCATACTTCTCTTTATCACCTTCATCGATTGGGAAGTAATTTCCGCATGTCTGTTGAATAATAACATGAATAATGTGTGGCGACATTTGAACTGACGCGGTAATAAAAGTACCACATGAGCAATCGTTCAGTTTACACACATCATTCACCAAACAGCAGAAGCATCAAATGTCAGTGAAACAGCGCTAGATGTGAAACCACCAATACGTGACAAAGCTATACGTTGCCAGTTGTTGTCACTTGTCTACCTCGTCACTGCTGTATGTATCATAGAGCATTACAATGCAGCTGCAGTTATGATCATACACCAGCCTCCAGAAGTCCACCACCGTATTGGGTAAAGGAGTCTGAGTCAGAATCGTCGAGTTCCTCGACTCTAGGCTCTGAATTATCACCACAAATGTTAAATGATTTGATACAATTATCCATCTATACAATGGAAAGTTATTATTATCAAGTACGTGATTTCATTCGAGTATTTAATGTTTAAACGTCCGTGAATGGTGCTTCAATCTCATACTGTTCAATACCCGGAACTCACGTCAACAAAGACAGCATTGATGGAATCATTGCCATGTGAGTATGGCGTCGACAATCGTGGACGATATTTGTCACCTGGCAGCAACAATCCACATTATGCTAAGTGACCAGATTAAATGTTGTATTATTATCGACCTATTTCTCAGTCGATATCACCAAACACTGATTGCGACGCTGCGCAGCAGATAAATATCATAAGGTAGGTCTCTATTAACACACTTTATTCAACTGTTTAACTTTATGCTGAGGAAATGATAAGCAAATGTATATGGCATCAAAGGAATGTGTTACCTGTTACAATATCATGAAATCTGTTCTTGCCCACGTTCGTGTCGTCACTGGCTGCTCCGGGTGCTGCTTGTGGCTTGAGGTTGCACATCACCTGGAGAGCGAGGCATATTGCTATACTAATTAAACTGCTCATATCGTCCAGTAATGTTCACCAGCCATCGGTTAAGACATTACCTCATATTGCTCTTGTAACAGAGTGTGGTTGACGTATGCTGTTTCTTGGAACATGGTATCATACTGGGCAATGAACTGAGCGCTTCAACTTCACCAATCCTCGTTTCAATTCCCTCTAACACTGCATTGTGTAGATAGGCGTACTGCTTCTGTAAAATGCAGTCACATATATGCATCTCTTTAATACCGACCTGATGGCTTTGTTCGACTGAACATAAGTCAGATAACAGCTATACATGCCATATCATTCCTCGGTTTGTACCATATACATCCTCTGGGTTCTCAGGCGATACATACACACAAACACGTCTACACGACCTTCACACTTGGCCTGATTCAGCAGGTAATCTAGGCCAAGGTACGTCCCTGTACGCCCTACACCAGCACTGAAAAGTTAGCCAGAACCATTAACTAGCCTACTGTGCCTTCACCTCTAGGCGACTTTGAGATGAACAAGCTCTCCTTCAAATAAAGTTCAGTAAAGTACTTCTCAGGTGATACCCAGCCACTTATCAGTGACTGACTGACCTGTGGAGCACAAAAAGAGGACCAGTGACGCCACACGGCAACTTTAACACCCTTCCTCTGAATGCCAGTAGTGGGAAGTTATGCTCTGGACATTTTTTGTCTTCCCATGCTAAGAAATGAAGCTGGTGAATCTCTCTCATTTCATCCTGGTACACAAGTTTTGAGCAACATTATTTACACTGGTTTAGACATCAGATGTGTGGCAACAAATTAATGTTATGAACATCCCATATGCAGTGGTACCTTGTAACACAGTCGAAGTCTCCTGTAGGCATAGTCAGCGTGGCCACCAGGGAGATCCGGAAAGGACCACAGACTTTCACATTCTCCTTGTCTTTGTCATCTGGCCAATACATCATACACTTATTCTACAGACACACATACAGCATCGAATATAAACCTCAAGTTTGTACAAAGCTAATCGAGAGGATAAGATTCTTTTGAAACCAGCATTATTTTACTGCAGCAGCCATAGAAATGAAAGCAGATCACCTTGCCTCCTTCGTTATGTCGGGTCAGCATCACAATGCGGTTGCAGCAGTGTCCTTCGTGGGTCCTACACCAAACAATCGACTAGAGTGTCGTCCATCTTAATAATAGTATTAATAATAAAAATGATATTCATAATAACAATAAAAATTCACAGCAATGATAATTGCGGTAAACTCATGTCTTACAAAGAGTCATTCTAAGACCCGACCCCTTACCTGCCCCAAGCCCTGGTCACACAGCATACCAGCAATGTATTTCCCTTTTCACACCAAACACAGTTTATCCCTTTCTTGCCACAACACACACCTTAACATATTTCCCTTGTTAAAATCCAAGTGGTCCTTCATCCCTCTCTTTCTATAAACTGTTGCATCTGTCCCTCTTTAATGCGATAACACAGCTCATTTTGATTCATGAGATTCCTTTGGGTCATGCGATTCGTTTGGAAAGTATGAAGCGGGTACAACTGTCTTATGTACAGTGGTAGCTGAAATAACCATATAGAATCACCCCTAGCTTGAAGGTGCAGCATGAACTTACCTTGCGCAGCTATGTAGTAGCCCCTGTCTACATCCACCAGGACACGCACCTGTTGTTTCATCACAGACATCATCGTTGGCGCAATTACATGGAAAAGAACAGCCCGTCTGATTTCCGAATATACAAGCTGCAACAAATAACAGCTATTGAGAGGTCATTATGGACGTACCGCTGGTCTTTCCGCAAATACAGTAAGTGTAATAGAGAATAAATTCATAGAGATCCGCTACCTTACACAGCGACATCGCAGACAGCACCTTGTTGGAATGTACTCAAAGGTAGCTTGTATAAAGGTGAACAAAGGTTGCGAAAGCGGGACTCTAACCAAAACGGCGAAGGGGGTGTTGGGGGTTGGAGGTAAAGTGGGACGTCTTGGGCAACAAGGTGGTGTCGTGCTGACAGCAGTGATATCAAAGCAACATGAAGCTTAGCGATGGTGCGAATATACTAATGAGATGTACATAACGAAATCGAGTGCTGCCCATGGTAACCGGCTACTTATTGTTATTCCCTAACGGCCAAACTAAAATACACATCGCCTACCAGGCCTTAAACACTTATCTTTAAAAGGTTACGCCCTTAAAGACTGGCACTAGTTTGTGAAATATAGCTGATTAGTTATGCCCCGCTAGGAAGCCCATCAACTGCTACTTATCGTCCTGAACATCATACACACCGCTAGGTGGCCCCCGAGTGTCGCATATACACAATTACTTAATGATAAGTTTTCCCAAACAGTATCAAAGGGGCAGATATAAGGTGACAGGAAGGCCTCATTAGCACACAGATAGCCTGGGTTAATATGCGACGGGGATGAGTGTTCTCGCCGATGTAATACAGATGTAAATACCTTAACGCGACGTGATATATCTTAAAGACAATACACTCACCTTGTACCTGCTGTCTCTTCATTGAAATCCAACACATTCCTAAGATCATTCTGAGAGCCGTTACTCCAACCATACTGTACTGACTTACCTCGCAAATATAACCAGTGTATATTGTCGTTAAACTTTCTTTGCTGGGACTGCCTATCCTACTGCAGGTGAGATTCACAAAACTACCGTAGCTGAGATTCACTTCACTGAGCCCGAGGTGGTTTTCGATCCGCTTGAAAGGTGCGCCCCTGTGACCAGATTGTATTGAGTCAATATGTCGGCTCACTCAAGTATTAATTCATATCAACAACTTCTCAGTAGATGTTCAGCTATGGTTGTAAAACACTCAGGCTGCGTGCGTTACCTGAACTGAGGGCTTCAGATAAGTTTTAGACATTTGTGAATTTAGGCAACAGGCTACATATTTACGCATTAAATAGATAAAGTGTTTTGATACTTTGGTTTATCTTGATAATGCGAGGATATATGGGCTTGTCTCTTACATGATAATAAAAGTAGGATTCTATTTGCATTGGCAATATATTTGCACAACCAAAGTCACGTGAGGAAAACCTACTGACCTGTGTCCTGGTGGATGTAGGATAGGTAATTATGATATATTATCGAGATTTTACAGACTTTTTAGAGGATGATAATGAGTTATGCATTCTTATATAGTCATAATAATATCAAATCTCGGGTTAACATGTGGCGCTTTCTTCAAAAAAGATAATAATAATCTCAAATTTCTATCGCGATATTAAATAGTTACATTCCATACCCATTGAAATAGTATAACCTGCCATACAGAGTGGAACTCCGAGAGGTCAATGTCAGGTCGAACGATGATGATGCAAACCATCCTTAAATGTAAGTATTTTACTTTCTTTTGTATCATTAAGCGAGAGAAATCCCGTGGCTACTGCTTTTTCAAATGATTAGATTGAGGACAAAATGGTTCTGTGGCATAGCAAGAGTGGTAGTGGCGGTACAAGATATTGTAATGGTTAAAGTGGCTACCTCCAGGTTAAGGTGACCACCTCCAAGTTAAGGTGACCGTCTCCAAGTTGAATTGGCAGGTTCCAGCTCAAAGTAGCCGCTTCCAGGTTAAGGTGGCTGTCTCCAAGTTAAGGTGGCTATCTCCAGGCTAAGGTGGCAGCCTCAAAGTTAAAGTGGCTGGCTCCCGGATAAGATGGCTAGCTGAAATGCAACGTAGCCACATCCAGGTTAAGGTGGCTGACTCCGCCTTGAAGCAGCCGCCTCCAGGTTAAGGTTGCTGGCCCCAGGTTCATATATTTGGGTTCAGCCTAAGGAGGTCGCCTCAAGGTTAAGGTGGCTGACTCCAGAAAATGGTGTTTGGTTTCAGCTTAAAACGGCTGCCTCCAGGTTAAAATAACAGCCTCCTAGTTAATGATAAGGTGGCTACTTCCAGGTTAAGGTGGTCGCCCTCATGTTAAGGATCACCGCCAGGTTAGGGTTGCTGTTAAGGTTGCTGGATCTAGCTTAAAGCGGTCATGATAAGTCCTGATAATTTCACATGATAGCGTATACCCTCCGTCTACGAATATGTCCAGCAAAAAGCTTTCACATTTTGAAGAAGGTTGATATTTCCATGCCTAATGTGGCTCATAATGAAAAACTTAAATATAGCTTTGTTAAGTGTCATCAATCCACACAACGTGGCCGATGAGGTTTACATTAAATCGAACACAAGTGATAGTCTTATGATAAAACGACCAACTAAAAGAAATTCAACGCCGCAGAACAATACAACATTTCATCAGCTACTTAGATTTCATTTGTATTTTATGCAAGAAAAAATTCCAATAGCTTCTGCTATTTTACAATTTGCAACGTTGATATTTAAGACAAAATGACACTATATCTCACAAGTTGCCCCGTTGCATGATCCAGGTAAATATTAAGATTGGCCGGAGGAGGAACAACCAATTGTAGAGCTTAAAGTGGCCACCATAAGGTCGAGAAATCACCGACTAAAATCTGGCTGCACCTAACACAAACATTTCAGATTACCTTTTCATACAAAATGATAATAATTTAGATGCCATACAGCAAAAACCGACCATGAATATTATCTCTGGAATTTGAAAGGATATGTTTTTCCTTTTCTTATCGACGGTGGGTAGCTGCTACCCATATTATATCGGTGGGCGGGGGTGTTCTACTATTGCAATAGGAACACACGTGAGCTTGTGTCTTGTGTAAAGACCACTTCTCTATGCGGAACATGTTGCCTAGTGACGAAAGGATAGGGATAGTGCCTCTAAAGGGCGTAACAGTGTCTAACCAGTCCGGAGCTTTTATTAATGTAGTGAGTTGTATATATATAAAGCTGGTAGGGGTTAGGTGCATTGACTCTGCGATTAGGATATAATTTACTTGACTGTACATCTTTCTGTTGATAGAAGAGAGGAAATGATGGGATACACGTGTTAAGACGTACTGCATCAATCACAGTAGTTAAAAAACTAGGCCATTCAATACATGACTTATATTAGCGATTAATGATGCGTTACAACGCCATCAGAACATGACTGATATAAGGAAAACAATGGGCTGTTAATGCTATTTCACAAAGACATTCAACACCAGGTTTAGACTAAGGACACAATGGGCTGTTAATGCTTTGTAACAAATCCATTCAACACCAGGTTTATGCTAGGAAAACAAACTGTTTTTAATGCTTTGTCACAAAGCCATTCAACACCTGACTTATATAAAGAAAACAATGGGCTGTGAATGCTTTGTCACAAAGCCATTCAACACCTAACTTATGTTAGTCAATCATAGTAAACTTCAGTCAATACCGCACAGGGCATTGTCAGAACCATCAGCGGACTCAAGTTCATGCTACAACAACAGAGGACAATGTTCCTCCACAGGCGTGCCTTACTCTGGTCAACTTACAAGAAGTGTAACATTCCTAAACAGACGTAATGCACCCCGACAATCTCCCTCATTAACAAGTCCTCAAGTCCATTAGTGCTGCCTCGTCTCAATAGACCCTGACAGGAGATCAGGCGGCTTGGCAAAGAATGAATGAGCTTATCAGATTCCTGGCTTATAACAACTGTGTGGCGCATTTGTTTGTCAAGTCGACCAAAATGAATAGAATAAGCAAGTAACTTGGATGAGAAACCTTGTATTGATGATTTATTGGTGCGTGTATGTTAGCCAATAATCGTCAGCGCTAATTCATCATGCATAGACGAGAAACACCATAAAAAAACCACCACGGTAAGTGATGTGAGTACAATGTGCAAAAATTTTCTTTCCATATCTGATAACTTGTTCACAGGACAACCACCGTCCGTTCATTGACACTTGGCGTAGCCAGACCATGTAACATAACGGGGTTGTTGGTTGCTACAGTCTCTCCATCTTGCACCATAGTATTACAATACTTTGGTGTGTTATGTATTCTATGCCACACATACGACTGTTCTGCAACTTAAACATAACCCATTATCTTAAACATTTATCCTTGTTGACATACCACACAGCGTACTATCAGTATTCATACCGCAGAATGTAGTCGGGGTATTGAGCAGCACGTTAGGTTAGTAAGGTTAGTATAAGGTTTAATGGCACACCAACACTATTGTGTAATATGGTCCGCATGTCAAGCATATCACTCTGACCAGTGTGCTGACTCTCCTATTTTCCACACAGTAGCGTTGGAATTATGTTTAACCCTATACTAACCTTACCTAGAGACTTACAGGCCTTTTACTCTAAAGCACCATGTTGTCTTATACACAATATTACCGGATGATATGTTAACTGGAGTTTTTACAACAATGGAATGATTTAAAGTAAATCGATCTCGATGTGTCCATATCAACGACCAGCTAAACGGCAAGTCGGGAAATATCACACTTTTCAAGAATTGTTTTTATTATGCAAAAGAATATTGGTTTTCAATTACTTTCTCATCAACTGATAGAGTGAGTGTTGCATATTCATCAATTACTGGTAACAACCCCAACAAATAAATATTTGGATCGCAACCGGCAACATTCAGTCGGTGGTTGAAGCAACCAGTGCAACCCTGTGGAAGAGGGAACAGTATAAGTAAGTGCGTCTAAACGGTGGGGCTGTCACGCTTCACAGAAATATTTTAGTAAATAAACTTTGCAGTTACCCTTCTTTAACCTACAGTGATATACCATGCCCCGCCTCAGTTTAGTGGTAGGAAACAGCCTTTACTACAATGCGTACCCGGCGCCAATTTGATTAATTCAACAACTGTAATTTGACTGCAGCTGTTGCAGGGTGTCAAGGAT
Organism: Urechis unicinctus; assembly: GCA_034190875.2. NCBI lineage: Eukaryota > Metazoa > Annelida > Polychaeta > Xenopneusta > Urechidae > Urechis > Urechis unicinctus. The sequence goes on from CM067347.1 coordinate 600,105, forward strand.
AATATGCACAGGAAAAAGTTTTGATGTAACCAAACGGCAAGTAGAAATTCTATTGACATAGTCTATAGTGTTATATCAATACATTTACTTATTTCATATAATGAGAAACGTGGTCTAAACTAACAGAAACCGATGGTATACAAATGATTCAAATGATAAGATATAAGTTCATTTAGATGACGTTAATATCAAAAGCATTTCGTAAAATCAGGTTATGTACCATTAACATACACAGCAGCGTTAATCTATGATGGTTTTACCTACAAGCTTCAGTAAACCTTCGTTTCTAATGCACGTGATATCTAGGCTGTAACCGGCCGATTTTACTGCAAGATGGTAGTTTATAATATGAACCACAATTTTTGAAAACGCTATTTGCTATAATTCAACTTATGTGCATATTAGACAGAATACTTATACCACATTAATGGTGTTTATGGGAATAAAGTGCAGCAGTGTTAATGTAAACAAAACAAGGGTCTTCAGTTATGGCATTCTTTTGCGCCCCGAGCCTTATACCTTGCTCTCATCCACAGGAGTTGTGTTGATTCATCAGCTAATACTCTGACTCGTCCGGTGCTCGCCTCTCGTCCATATGGAGTAGTGCTGTTACATCTGCTCATACTCTGGCTCGTTCGTTGCTCGAATCTCGTCCATACGGAGCTCATCATACGGACCTTCTGGTTCGATGGACATCGGTCCCTGAATGTACCAGAATGGAAGGAGCATGTGACATTAACTTACAGACCATAGCGCCGTATAACGCATGCTAGATATCACAACTCACCACTAATCCTTCATAGTGACCAGTCGGGTTTTAACTGGTGGTGTCTGCATCGGGAGACTCTTCAGGTGTTTTGGGTGGCAATTTGTTTTTTTCTTTGCTAGTTTTAAGCCAGATAAAACTAGATATGATGCCAACATTAATAGAGCAGAAAAACCAAAGAGAACTGCAAACGAAATAGTCAGACGCTGCCACGTGCTGCTGTCACAAGAGCAATCTGCAAAAAGACCAACACACAGGCTGCAACATATTCAAATCGGCCTTGCGAGGTTGCATAGCAACAACGAATCAAAAGTTTTATTTCCATAGCTTCTAAAGAACTATCATCATTTGACAAACATATAGTGTATGAAGCAATGCCACAATAGAGATGACCTCCTGCTGGAAGACTGTATTCTGTTGTTAATGCAGCCGTGGTGGTCAATAAACTTGCACCTGCAACAATTCATTCAATCAATCTGCAGCCATAGTTGTCATCAAGGTTGTACCTAACAATCGCGCTCAGTAAGCTCGTGCGTTGTGCTACGTATCATAAATGAATGTCTAATTTTAATACTTTACCGGCAACAGAAAACGACTGAGACATGGAATCAGAGACGATGTTTTCGTTGTTGACAACGCGGACCTTGACTTCCCATTGACCACCAGTTACGTCACCTATACTGACGCTGACGGACGTGGTGGGGTCCATGACGTCCAGAGGCATCCACTCGATAGTGCCCACACGTCGGTAGAAGACGTGATGGATGAGATATTGTCACATCCAGATGGCACTGACTGGTAGAGACACATCACAACCTCATCATTATTTATACGTTCAATCGTTTATTGCTATTTAAATTGAAAGCAGCTCATGTCTTTTCACGTACCTGCCACTTTACATCGACAACGTCGCCGATTGTTATGTTCATTATCGTTACTGGGTCAGGAGCTACAACCGGAACGTTGTATACAATAACATGACGTAGTCGGGCGCTGTTGGAGAGGTATAAATCAAAATGCCATGTGGATGGATAAAATAACACATACCCTGACAGAATGTCTTAACCCTCACTTCTCGTGACGGCCATGGTGACACCTGGTGTAGATCTCCATGCTGTCTGTACACACTTACTCTCAGCGTATACACGGTGTTGTGAATCAACTCCCTGATGATGGCGCTGTACTCAGCTTCACCAGCTGTGTGAGATACAGTCGGTCCCGGAAGTCGTGATCTGTATTTGTTTTATACTGGACCAGATAGCCGTAGTACTGAGTCAGGTTCGCTTTTACGTCATCAACTCCTCCCCACGTCAATCTGATTTGAGATGACCTGACAGCGGCTCCTGATATAGCTGTCTGATGGTTGAGACTGGGTTCATCTATGTGTGTATTACATAGGGAAAAGGCAAACTGTTATCATCAATGTGTTTTGCTTCTTATACAAGTCAAGCTGAAGAAGGCCGCTGAAGAATTACAAAACCACGGGGATTAGGTGTATGGAGTGGGGTATGCAGGTGCATTCAGGCTAGAGTTACGCGCGTTATGGGAAGTTACAGAAGGGAGTGGGCGTTGGTGTCCGAAATCATCCAAAAAGCGCATATTTTGAACTATCCACAGGCTTAATGTGATCGTTGTGACACACTTATCATCTTTGTATAGAAAGAATGATAGGAATTAATAAAGCCTGATTTCACAGCTGAATGAGTGTTCAACAGGAATATCAACGATCTACTGACGGATATGTGTGATGCATTGATCTCCTAGATACCAGTCTTGGCATCCATCAGGACATCCTCCATTCATGTTATTGCACTCCGTAGATCCACCTTCACAGTGATGCTCAGAGCAGGACGACTCACAGTTGATACCGTAGCGACCAGCCTCGCATGCTTCAACCAACGTAATTTAGCGATAATTATGACCAGTATAGCACTGGTGAAGCATTCAGACCTTGTACAAAAATAGCCTTGACATAAATGAGAAGGATAGAAAATGTCTTTATTGTAAATGTATAGATTCTCACGTGTCGTGCAGTGAGGTGGTTTAAACCCGGAGCATTCTCTACAGCCGACGATGTCATCACACGAAGAAACACATCGGACGCAGTCTGAATTGATAACCAGTCTAATAATTCAATGTAATGCGAGTTATATGTAAATCATTATGGATCGTACATGCTTATATTGGAAGCGAAATCTTTGCAAGATGCCTAAGAATATATTAGCCTAGCACACATCGCAGGCCTCGTAGGCTGTGTGGTCCTATCTAATAGCATGACAAAAGTACTGCAATATCAGTTATTTTACCCACTTTACATCAAATGATAGGAGTCGATGTCCAGTACTGACTAACCTGTCTGGACACTTTCATGTCCCATCACAACCATCTCACAGAAAGTAATAATATTGGGATCTGTTCTCTCCATTGTAACATAGCGACCGACGAGACCCGAGGTACAGGACAGAGTTATGTTACCTCCATCAGGCACCGGACCCTCGTAGTAAACACACAGGGCATTGTTGGTGAAGTTACTGTTGTTTCCGACCCGGATGTTAAAGTAGCCTGTCCTGTATCCCGCTGAAACAACACAAACAATCACTACCCACAAAAACCCATAACGTAATATGTTGACTACAAACTATTGTAATACAAAATACATTCATTGCAAAGTATCCATAGTCATTGTGACACCAACAAAAGACGCAAGAATGAATGCATCCATTAATAAATAAATCAATGCCTACATACAAATACACATACATACATACATGCATACATACATACATACATACATACATGCATACATACATGCATACATACATACATACATACATACATACATACATACATACATACATACATACATACATACATACATACATACATACATACATACATACATACATACATACATACATACATACATACATACATACATACATACATACATACATACATACATACATGCATACATATATACATGCATATATTTATGAATATGTATATATATATATATATATATCAATATATATAAGTATATATGTATATATAAAATATATATATATATATATTTATGTATATATATACAAATTTATATATATATATATATAGATATACATATATATACATCTATATATATAGATATATAAATTGAATATATTGTATATTTTGTGTGTATATGTGCTCGTAATCATCCTTACTTGACCCTCTGTTGAATAATGTAATGTTGTCTATGCTATAATGCCCGTCAAGATCTACCATCCTCTATGCAAGGCCACCCCCATAAGATGTGGAGCGCAGCGAGTGCTTTCAGGCGGAGGCAGCAGACCATCAACGGCGTTGTTAGGGTACCAAATTTGCCCTTTCTGTGTGGCGGCCTTCTTATACGCAATGTTGCCTGTAAAAGTTTGCTATCAATTGTTTGGAACACAACTATATATTTTATGTAACAACCCAATTATTATTGTAATGTTATGAGCAAATTCTATTTGTATGCTACCTAATTGCTATCATAATTACCTATCCTACATCCTGGTCCTCGCCAGTCGAACAGGGCCTCGTTACAGGTCGTGGTTGCCCCTGTCTACATCCACCAGGACACGCTCCGGTTGCCTCATCACAGACATTCTCGTTGGCACAATTACATGGAAAAGAACAGCCCGGCTGACTTCCGAATATACAAGCTGCGACAAATAACAGCTTAAGAGAGGTCATTATGGGCGTACAGGTGGTCTTTCCGCACAAACAGCAAGAATAAATTCATAGAGATCCGCTTCCTTACACAGCGACATCGCAGACAGCACCTTGCTAGAATGTTCATCTCAAAGGCAGCTTGTTTAAAGGTGAACAAAGGTTGCGAGAGCGGGACTCGTCTCTAACCAAAGCGGCGGAGGGGGGTGGTTTGGGTGGGAGGTAAAGTGGGACGTCTTGGGTGACTACGTGGCATCGTGCTGACAGTCGAGATATCAAAACAACATGAAGCTTAGCGATGTTACCAATATACTGATGAGATGTACATTACGAAATCAAGTGCAACCCATGGTAACCGGCCTCTGATTCTTATTCCTTAACGACCAAACTCGGTCTTTAACGCTTATTTTTAAAAGGTTACACCCCTTAAAGACTGGCACTAGTTTGTGAAGTACACCTGATAAGTTATGCCCCTCTAAGAAGCCCGTCAACTGCTAGTTATCGCCCTGAACATCTCACACACTGTTATACTCAATAACTTAATGACAATTGCTCTTGTATCAGTGTGGCGAACATTATGTGAAAGGTAGAGCTTCATCGGCGCACATATAGCCTGGGTAAATATGTGACGGTGATGAGTGTTCTCGCCGATGTAATACAGATGTAAATATCTGAACGTGACGTGATATATCTTTAAGACAATACACTCACCTTGTACCTGGTGTCTTTTCATTGAAATCCAACATATTCCTAAGAATATTCTGAGAGCCGTCACTCCAACCATACTGTACTGACTTACATCGCAAGTATACCCAGCGTATGTTGTCGGTGTACTTTCTTATTAGGGACTGCCTATCCAACTACAGCTGAGATTCACAAAACTACCCTAGCTGAGATTCACTTCACTGAGCCCGAGGTGGATTTCGATACGCTTTAAAAGGTGAGCCCCGACGACCAGATTGTGTTGAGTCTATATGTCGACTCACTCGAGTATTAATTCACATCAACCATTCCTCAGTAGATGTTCAGCTATGGCTGTAAAGCACGCAGGCTGTATGCGTCACTTGAACTGAGGGCTACAGATAAGTTTTAGACATTTGTGGATTTTTGCCAACATGCTAAATATTCACGCATTATATAGATATAGTGTTTTGACACTTGGCTATATCTTGATAATGCGAGGATATATGGGCTTACCTCTTACATGATAATAAAAGTAGGATTCTATTCTCATTGGCAATATATTTCCGCAACCAAGGTAGCATGAGGAAAACCTGCTGACCAGAGTCCTGGTCGATGAAGACATGGGCAACCACGACCTGATGGTTCGACTGGCGAGGACCAGGATATAGGATAGGTAATTATGATATATTATCTAGATTTTACAGACTTTTTAGAGCGTTCATGTATGGTTATAATAAAAGCAAATCTCGGGTTAACAAGTGGCGCTTTCATCGAAAAAGATAACAATAATCTAAAATTTCTATCACGATATTAAATAGTTGCATTCCATACCCATTGACATAGCATAACCTGCCATATAGAGTGGAACTCCTTGCACCGCTGGCAACCCTGAGGATGGCGAGATCACTGAAAGGGAGGCTGATGTCAATGTCGAACAATAATGATGCAAACCATCATTAAATGTAAGCATTTTACTTTCTTTTATATCTTTAAGTGAGAGAAATTTCTAGATCGAGGACAAAATGGTTCTGTGGCATAGTAAGAGTGGGGGTGGCGGTACAAGATGTTGTAATGGTTAAAAATGGCTACCTCCAGGTTAAGGTGACCGCCCCCAAATTAAGGTGGCCGTCTCAAAGTTAAATTGGCAGGTTCCAGGATAAGATGGCTAGCTCAAGTTTAACGTAGCTGCCTCCGGGTTAAGATGGCTTGCTTCGGCTTGAAGCGGCCACCTCCAGGTTAAGGTTGCTGGCTCCAGGTTAAGGTGTTTGGCTCCAGCCTATGGAGGCCGCCTCCAGGTTAAGGTGGCTAACTCCAGAATGAGGTGGCTGGTCCCAGTATAAAGCGGTTGCCTCCAGGTAACCATGTCAGCCTCCTAGTTAAGGCAGTGGCTACCTCCAGTATAAGGTGGTTACCTCCAGGTCAAGGTGGTCGCCCCCGCCAGGTTAAGGTTGCTGTTTAGGCAGTTGGTTCTATGTTAAAGCGGCCGCCGCCAGGTTAAGGTAGCGGAGCCCAGGTTAAGGTTCCTGGTTCAAACCAAAAATGGCCACCCACAGTTTAAAGTGCCTGTCGCACGGTTATTGTTACTTTACCGAAATCAATTCATAATGTGATAAATAACCTCAAACCGGCCCAATAAGCGTCGCATCTGATCAGTTAAGGCCAACATTTAATAAAATGTCAGTTCAAATTAGTGCTCCCGACAAAACGCTGCGGCAGCCCTTATCTAGGTCAGGCCCAGGCGTGTGACGTCAGTAAAGTAAGCCGTTCTCAGAGACGCAGGGAGTTCCGCATTGTCCCAGGCGCAGCAGTGATATCGCCGGTGTCTTTTTTCTCATCGGAGACGTCTGAATCGCTCATTTCTGGATAGATTATGCAGGCGAAATTTGCTCTTCCGAAGCAACGATTGTCTGCTAATGATCTGCGCCATCCCATGTCTCTTCGTCGTTCTCCTGAAGTGATGAAATAGAGAAATTACCAGCAGCGCTTTTGCACTAATCTAGCGCAGATCGCGCTTCGCAATGCAAACATTGCCGGAGATGACGTCACGCGGAGTCGATTAATTATTCATGAGCTCGTTGTCTCGATACGCCGGACTCATCTTGAAAGTCGAATTTCGATCCGAAAGCGCGCACTTAGACGACTGATACATAGACAGAATAGGTACATCTGGGTTATATTTCCGTAATCTGGCGAAAACAATGACATGATTTCTCGTGCAATAGGCACTTTAAATGTAAGCATTTTATTTTCTTTTATATATTTAAATGAGAGAAATCCCGTGGCTACTGCTTATTCGTGCTTTCATATGTTTACATTAAGGAGAAGATGGTTCTGTGGCATAACAAGAGAGGGGGTGGTGGTACAAGATATTGTAATGGTTAAAATGGCCACTTCCAGGTAAAGGTGACCGCCTCAAAGTTAAGATGGCCGCCTCCAAGTTAAGTTGGCAGGTTCCACCTCAAAGCGGCCGCCTTCAGCTTAAAGCGGCCGCCTCCAGGTTAAGGTTGCTGGCTCCAGGTTAAGGTGCCTCGTTACAGCTTAAAGCGGCTGCCTTCAGGTTACCATGTCAGCCTCCTAGTCAAGGTACTGGCCACTTCCATGATAAGGTGGCTACCTCCAGGTCAAGGTGGTCGCCTTCAAGTTAAGGTTGCCACCTCCAGGTTAAGGTGGCTGTTAAAGTTGCTGGTTTCAGTTTAAAGTGGCCGCCTCCAAGTTAATGTGGCTGGCTTTAGGTTAAGGTTGCTGGCTCCAGCTTAAAATAGCCGCCTACAGTTTAAAATG
>CM067347.1:613025-738025 GCA_034190875.2 Urechis unicinctus
ATTAAGAATTCATAGTTGATATATAACGGTCAATTCCCATGTCAATGTAAAATCATGATTCGCCTAACGAGTAAACATCGTTGAAAGCATGTTGTTCAATTTGCTGCTTTCACAGAATGTTTCTCGTATGAATAATACAAGAACAGCTGACTATGTATATAGTTAACGCGCGGTGTAGTTGGATTTATGAAATGTACACATTATCATCTTTGTGGTTAATGTTCATTGTACATCGGTGCTTTCTCACCCACATTTGCATAAAATTAGATTTATATGAAGGATAAATCTGAAGTCATGTTGCTCAAATACTTACTGTGTGTCAACTTCTTTACAATATTAAGCACTTGGTAATGCATCGACATGCCTCAGATTATTCACGAGAAGCTACGTACATGCATCACATTTACTCAATACACGCAAAGCATAAGAGGAACTCAAAGCTTTGCAGCGTAGAATGTGTTATAAGGAACAAACGCTTCAGTCTATGGTGCAGCTAGGTAACAACAAATGGACATCGTCGCTGGCTCCAGAAGCTGGCTAATGAATAAATCAATTTACCTGCTGTTGTAAAATGAAAGTACGTTCGCCACATGAAATTACGCAGCTCTCAAATGGATTAGTGCTGACCACTAGAAATTACACAGCTGTTAAACGAATAAATGTTGACGCCCAGAAATAACTCAGCTGGCGTATGAGTAAATGTTGACGCCCAGAAATAACTCAGCTGGCGTATGAGTAAATATCGACGTACAGAAATAACTCAGCTGGCGTATGAGTAAATGTCGACGTACAGAAATAACTCAGCTGGCGTATGAGTAAATGTCGACCCCAGAAATAACTCAGCTGGCGTATGAGTAAATGTCGAAGTACAGAAATAACTCAGCTGGCGTATGAGTAAATGTCGACGTACCGAAATAACTCAGCTGGCGTATGTGTAAATGTCGACACCCAGAAATAACTCAGCTGGCATATGAGTAAATGTCGACGCCCAGAAATAACTCAGCTGGCGTATGAGTGAATGTTGACGCCCAGAAATAACACAGCTGGTGAATGAGTGAATCTTGTAGAGTAGAAATGAATATATGCTCATGACATAAAGAATCGCAGATGGCAAAATGGCAGGTTTTTACCTGTACATATTGATTCAGCATCGAGTCCAGTGTAATTAAGACAGCCAGTGCACACAGGAACAGAGAAATTCGGGGCGTATGTTTCACAGACAGTTCCTGAAAACAAACGACCGCATATTGGTTCATAGAACACAGGAATCGCCGTGCATTACCCTTCGTCATATACACTGCTATATAGAGACATTCACATAAACAAAGGGCAAGACGGTACACGGATGAAATGAACATGTAACAGCTGCCATCGCCATTACCAATCTACCAGGACTTCAATATGGGGAGGAAGACGTGTTCTATTTTTAGCAGCGAGACGGATAAGCTGGGTGAAATAACTGGGATAGCGTCAGAGCGATGTGACGGGAGAGGACTGGGATAACGTCAGAGCGATGTGACGGGAGAGGACTGGGATAACGTCAGAGCTATGTGACGGGAGAGGACTGGGATGATTGCTTGTGATGGAAGTATGGTTGGATAACGTCAGAGCGATGTGACTGGAGAGGACTGGGATGATTGCTTGTGATGGAAGTATGGTGGGATAACGTCAGAGCGATGTGAAGGGAGAGGACTGGGATGATTTCTTGAGATGGAAGTATGGTGGGATAACGTCAGAGCGATGTGACGGGAGAGGACTGGGAGGATTGCTTATGATGGAAGTATGGTGGGATAACGTCAGTGCGATGTGACGGGAGAGAACCGGGATGATTGCTTGTGATGGAAGTATGGCTTATCGGAATGGCTAGCGGATAGGATTCTCCGACAGTGACGTGACACAGTATCAAATGACATATATGCCACTAGACAAGTTCGGCATTGTGGAAATATAATAATACGGTAAGGCCTAAATAGGTCAAGTGTGTTCCTCTGTGAATTGATTGGATTGGTTAAATTGGCTGTTAACACCAAGCCTACCTGTTTCGTTGGTGTTCGCCGCTGTTAAATGAGTGAGTACTGCGGCCTTAATAAGGCAAACATGCAGAATTACACGGACGTCCATCTTATTTGGTTCCTATGAAAGCACAAAACATTACTGAGGCAATGTTTTCAATCCCAAGCGTATATATATCTATATATCTATATCTCTACATCTCTCTCTACATCTCTACATCTCTCTCTTTCTCTCTCTTCGCTCTCTCTCTCTCTCTCTCTCTCTCTCTCTCTCTCTCTCTCTCTCTCTCTATATATATAGATATATATTTATATATAGGTATATATATAAATATACATATATATATACATATATATATGTACAATATATATACATACATATATATATAAACATATAAATATATATATATATATATATATATATATACACATATATATATGTATATATATATGTAAATATATATATATATATATATATATATATATATATATATATATATATATATATATATATATATATATATATATATGTGTGTGTGTGTGTGTGTGTGTGTGTGTGTGTGTATATTTATATATGTGTAAAACCATGCGTTAGAAAACATGAGAACAACGGGGACAGACTAGCAAAAGCTGGCTTCGACATGAATGAGATGTTTAGAGGCTACACTAACTACCTTCGTTTGCATTGCGTGTCGAATGTGAGCAGGCAGGGTCACAGAGATAGCATGTCAGTGTCGTATCTGACCGTTTCTGTCATAGCTGCCCTCTCCCTACAGTAACTCGTATAATATCGGGAGGGGTATCAGCAGTCATGCCACATGTCAGAGATGTTTCAACCCCGACGCATCCCATAACTTTTGACGCCAATATTATTGCACATCTTTCCAGAACGGGACAATATTTCCATTATCCAGTGTCCGTGGTGTCTACACGGCAGATGCCTATATACGTGTATTGGCATTGATGTGGGGTTTGCCTCGCAAGCTCACATGATGGACCGTGCCGTACCTTGCCCTCATTTCGCTCGTCTCGCTTTCGTATGCAGGCCTTTAACGTGGTCATTAAAACCACGAGAAGAGTTTAACTTATATAGATTAATGCAGAAAGTACTAGCCTAGCGTACCGCATTCGAAATCTCTGAATGTAAGGCTATCGATCTCCGCCTTGTGCTCTGTTGAAGAGCCTTTTGTGTCGGTTCAGGTAAATAAGTTCGGCATCGCCACAAACATTTAAATATCGCTACGACAGCTTTTGATAGGCTGCATTAGCAGGTGCAGAGCCTGCCCACCTACACGCCCCAAGAGTGCTTTACATTGTACATTACTAGCAGCAGTTTTTTTAGCTTACTTTAGATGATCCGCATATGGCCATAACGTCAATGGGGTGTGCGTCACTGACAAACGTGAACAAGCCAGACAATCTATCTCAACTTTCGCAGTCAGATACCACAAGATTAAACTGTGAACGTAGTTCCGACTCAAGCCTAAAGTTGACACTTGCCATAAAATCACCTATAAAAGCTTCTTTGTTGGTTTGGGTGGATTCAGATATTGCTCTGAGTTTACCCACGTATTCATGATCAAAGAGAAGCGAAGCGATAAATTTTCTTTGGTAGGATTCTATGTAAGCTTCACCTCGGTAAGATAGATACACGTTTATAAAGTGGACCGAGCCCGAGGTTAGAGTTAGGGAGTCAATTTGATTCTTATTCAGTAATATACCTACACCCCCCATAGGAGAGGTCGCATACACTTCCAGAACCCTCGTCCATGGCACGGACACCTACGCCAACGTAATCAAGGGTACATTCTATGTATTACGTCTAGCTCATCATTGTCATGGCAAGTTACCTGTAATAATATTACATCATACCTGTTGCACATATCATATATTACATGTCATATCACGTAAATGTTTAGACCGTGGCAATCGAACGAGGTTATTTTGATGCGAGAGTTGAATATATTCAAGATATATTCATTTACGAACAAGAAATGCAAAATGATAAGCCTATTGGAACATTTAGGAGCAATAGCCCCTGATCGCTATATCGTCGTGTAGCAGTGTATTGTAGTGGTTTTGGTCAACGCGAATGAATTACGATCGATAAATATCAAACTTATATGAATATATATCTATATAAATACATAAATTGCGGACTTCTTTCTTAAACTTAATACGCATCAAAAGGTTATTTAGCACAGAGAACGTACCTCGAGTGACGTCAAATTGTATAAATCCAGCACAGGTTAAAAGGTTTTCCACATTAAGTGGCGGTCGAAACATGGATTACCATAGGTGATTTCATTAAGCCCGCCAGGCGTGAACAATAAGAACAGGCCTCTTAGTGATTGGTAGTTGGACGTATTGGACGACGCACTCTTAAAGAGCGCGTCAGTCAGGCGTCACCAGCTACTTCCTGTACTCAAACGAACCGCTATCCCCATATTTTGTATCGACTGGTTTTCTGTTCTTTATAGTCTTGAATAAGTATGTACTTCAATGCAGTATAAGCTCGGAGTCGAGTATGACGAGGTGACGTCACGACTTCAGGCGTTCATATGAGGAGACGGAAAACATGAAGCAAACTGACCGGAGTGCGACATCAAGTCGGATCCACTGTCACGTCGTCTAATTAGCAGCCGTGGAATCTGACGGTTGACCTGTTAAATTCTGGTCGACATGGGCAACACTGCTGTAAGTGTCAGCTGTAGCGTGCTGGGGCTTCAAGCGTCATCAGTCGGTAACAACCCCCTTTAAAAGCGTCTTGTCCTTATACCGCCTGTGCTTGTCGTAACGATCTACCCCCACAAAGGCGTCTAGTTAACAAGTGCCAAGTAGCAAGCTGTGAAGGGCGAAGTGAACTGGTATCCGATCCGCAACCACCATCACCTTTCGAATTCGAGTGATCATTTCATGGAGCCCTGGGACAGATGTGTTGCAAGCTTGGCGTCAAAGGTCGCCTTCCATGCGCTCTTGGTTGAGGTTATTGAATCCCACACCGTCAAATGAACTGTCGAAGACAGTCACGTCACATGACCAATGGCCTGTCTCAAATCATCCCAGGACTATTCGACTGGACTGCATAAAATAACCGTAATAAAAATGGAATGAACGGCCTAAGATTACCATAATTAAAAAGGAAAGAGAGATAATTGCACCAATAAAAAAACTGAACTATCCATTTTAATCACAACAATTAAGAACTGAACTTCCAAAGATCATCACACCAACAATGAACTGTACTGCCAAAGAGCATCACGCCAATAATGAACTGAACTTCCAAAGATCATCACACCAATAATGAACTGTACTTCCAAAGATCATCGCACCAATAATGAACTGTACTGCCAAAGAGCATCACGCCAATAATGAACTGAACTTCCAAAGATCATCACACCAATAATGAACTGTACTGCCAAAGAGCATCACGCCAATAATGAACTGAACTTCCAAAGATCATCACACCAATAATGAACTGTACTGCCAAAGAGCATCACGCCATTAGTAAACTGTACTGCACAATATCATCGCACCAACGACTGGCTTATCAAGCAGGTGCTTCAATCGCGTTTGTGTCAAGCTGGCGTTGGCATCCAATAGGGCTGCCGAAGCATCACTATCATCCCCACTCGTCGCCTACAAGGCATCAATGCGTCGTCGAAAGCGGCGTGAAACTCTTGTGTTCATTTCATTTTCGTCTTACATCACAACCAGAAATGAAGTTGTGTGAGAGTGACATACGACCTTTAGTGTGACCTTGAGTCCGTGATTGATGGCCTCAATGGAAGTACGTAACTTTAACGAGCCACCTTATGGTCCATACACGTATCTTGATTGCACGACGTACTGCTATCAGGCCTTCTACAATAGCTATAAAGAACATGTCAGGTATAAAACAAACTAACGTCTGATCTCCTTGATTGGAATTATAGGAGGTGATAACCGCTCATCTGTACGTCCTGTATATAAGGACACAATGAAGATTGTATGATAGCAATACTTCAAAGAAATACATTTCGCTGGAGACGTTCAAATGAATTTGAATTAGCTCTGACGATGACAACATGTTGTATATATCTCCGTTATTACCGGTTGTCTCTGGGGTATACAAGTCTGAAATCAACTTCATCTGAACATTCTCTCACTCAGTTATGGCAATCGAGAAACAAGTGCGTCTAAAAGTTGCATTCATCAACTGGTGACATTCGCATGACAAAGGAGCTGTTTATGGCATATCTTTGTACATCTGTTACAGCAAGGAGCTTGGAGGTACGCCAATGAGTGAAACATACGACTGTCACCAGGTGACGCTACCCTGAAATCAACAAAAGCACCTGATCCATCGTCTGGGGGCTCGGTGTCTGTTAGGGTCTTCTGATCAGGTAACCTTCAACAGATCGACCGCGGGTTGAACAATCAGCAAGTCTTTCTTGAATCTTTGTCTTCACCCTCAATCGATCCAGTTTCTCTCCTACTTAAACCAGAAACATGATGGTAACGAGTCGCATACCGATTACGCTATGATGAACGCGCAAAAAAGGGCCCACTTGCCCCTTCTCTCCTCTGTTTCGACCCACTGGCTATGGGTTTAATGCCAAGATGTGACAACCTAACTGGTTACTCGCGACTCAGATAATCACGAAAAAAAGGTCCCATCGCTGAAAAAAGATGTAAAGATCCTCTGAGGACGACGTGCTCCCTGGTAGTGACCATCCACACTACTGGGCGTACGTAACCTAGTTGCTTAAAACGACTATAATTCCATGCTCTCTCTCTCTCTCTCTCTCTCTCTCACACACAAACACACACACTCTCTCACACACATACATACACACACTCACAAACATACACACAAACAAACACACACACATACACACTCGCACACACAAACACACACACTCACACACATAAACACTCACATACATACGCACACGCACGTACATATACACTCACGCACATACACACACACTCACACACTCACAATGATGCGTACACGCACAGTGTTTACATCCACTCGCACACACGTAACCACTCATTATACATCCATTAATGTTACTTAGACGACATATCAGCCACAATAATTGCAAAATATTTTAATGCCTAGTTGGTGAGGCATATCACTTGCTCTATTCGTGCAGCAGGAATGACTGGCTTAACCAGGTCAAAGACGACCACAGAAGGAAGTAGATACCTCAAATAAAGTACGAACTTCGTTCCCAGTATGACGTACTTGGTTTGAAGTATGCATACATAAACATTAATTTCCTCAACTGTTTTGCAAATTGTGACATCGTTTACTGGATTTGGTTGAGTAAAATCGTGGAAACCCCCTTAGTTGTTACAGCCTCGATTTGGGACCATATTTAGCGTTGCACGTGTACGATAAGGCTTTTCTACGCGTTATCAAACTTTAGAACGACGGCCATCGAATGTCTTTCCCGAAGATTGATGAGGCAAGAATCATTTTTGAATCAGTTTGGCAAAGTAAAGAACTTACTTTTGCGGAGCATAGTTTGTCTAGATTAATGAATATAGTTTAGTGAAAATTGTATGGCATATTTGTGACTTATGGATGATAACATCACACCCCATGTCAATCCATTTGCACACCTGATATTTTTGTACTTCAATCGAAGTACGCCGTGCCATGATTGTTTCAAATTTCGCTTGTTGTCCACCCGGGTCTGATTGAGAGTGTTCATATACGTGTTCAGTTGTGTTTAAAAATGAACTGTCTTCTCAAATAGAATAACAAAGCAGCCAGGTGTTTGATATTGAACAGAATGCCCCCAAAAATACCACAACAGTAAGTTTTCATACTTTTGTTGGCCTGTTCTGTTCGAGTTTCATGCAGATCCATATTTTGTGAAGGAGTGGAGGAACAGCAATTTTTGAGTTAATTTTATTTTAGAAATAATTCTCAAGTGGCAAATTGTGTTCAAAATCACATACGTAAAATATGTGGTATTACATAATATGAAAACGAGTAATCCCTGAGTGCAGGTGCACTACAAATCAATTATCAGTATTACAATGAGGCAGATAATGATAACAAGTATAGTAACGTTATGCATGTTTGTCAGCTAAAGGTATATGTATGATGTTCATGCAATAAGTGAGATCTAGGACAGGTTACACAATGCAGGATAAAGCTACTTTAATAGGTTATGACACAGATAGGATTAATTGCTTTACCTATACATGTACAGACATACATATTACAACAGCAAGTGTTGAATGACAAAACTAGAGGAAAGCTTGTACAAGAGGTGGGATGGCATTGAAAACGGGAAGGGGGGGGAGGGGTTTGGAACAGAAAGCAAATCGATGTGATGTCGTTGAAATCTAATTCTGAAAGACAAAGAAACGCTGGTTACCTGACCTTATCCGTGCGGGATTTAATTGGGGCAGCCTATTCCCTTCCAAGGAGCAAAGATAAGGACTTATGTGATAACGTTTAAAAATTCAAAAATTCGACTCTGCACAAAATGCGCCCCAACCTATGTTTTCATGTAAATGGAATCCAGAATAAAATATTCTCTGTGTGTCTCTGTTGTTTGGAATGGAATATATTGAAAACAATTGTTTAAACTTTCAGAGATCTAAAGTAGAAACACCACACAGGTAAAATACCTATTGCATACATATCTGATGGTACTGAATGCCGCAAGAGCAGAAACAGAGGAAGAGGATAATATGCACGAAGTCTTATGAACTTGTACAGCGATGTGAGGGCAATATTCTGGTTGAGTATATAGACGAGAACAATAAAAGATGGGTTTATTGTTCAGGCGAGACCTGGTACATCAATCACAGGAATAGCTTCTTCATTGAGAGAGTTGAAACCAACTTTCAGCAGGTTGGAAGGTGGCTGCAGGGACTCATCTCATCACTAAGGCTGAAGGAAGTCTGGATAGATTTCATCCACTTTGTCAATGCATGATTGACAGAACTTAGTAGCAGTTTTTGTGTAATGGACAGATTCTTTTTCCAACCAAATCCAACAGTTTTTTTGACTCCACTTAGAAATTGTGGTTTCATGTTTCCAGTTTCCAAACATCCTCATTGTGAATGAAGGCTTTCAGAAGCACACCGTTTTGAAAATGGCATGGCCAATCGCTATTCAATTCTAGAAAAAACCCAAACTAATTCAGACACTGTCTAGTCAAATACATAACATTACATATTATAATCAATGTTTAAATACACAACACAAACCAGCATTTCTTGTGAGATTTTTTATATTACCCTCTACCAACAGACTAAATCATATTCGGTTGGAATTATTGACATTGTCACTTCAAGCCGTGCACGACGTTTTGTTGATTTATATGTTTACTATCGTCAGAGTGGGGCTATGTCACTTCATAAGTACGAGGTTTTAAATTTCTAAAAAAAATTATCTCATGTAACAACACCACCAGGAAAGGCTACATTCGACCTGTGGTTCGGTCGTATGAATAATAAGTGTCATTCTTTTATCTGTATACGATCTGCTATCAGACTACGGCAGCAATTCAAAATGAGGTTCGCCATACTTCGATTTAAGTACGAACGCATCAATACGCCGTTGTTTCAGAAAAATCAGGGGTGTTATATTATTAGCGATAGCTCATTAATATGCCATAGAATTTTGAATAACATATAATGCATAATAAGATGATTTACTTGTAAATGAGAAAACATAGACCTTACCTCTGCCATGTTGATGTGTGTACAAAATTTTAACCATGAACGACGAAAAACTTGCAGTCGCTGTCGAATAATAGGCCTCTTCTGAGTCTCGCGAGCGAGGCGCTTCCGGTCTCGGGTCAAAGGTCAATTCCGGAAAACTTTTGGTGTACTCTATGTGAATGCGTGTGTTTTGCTGCTCAAGTTGTGATATTTCGTGTTTACTTCAGCTTTAATTTGCTATTTGTGGTGAATGTTTAACAAGTAGTAAAAGCAATATTATTTCACCATAAATTAAAGATTTATTAACATTGATAGGTGGGGGGTGCCAGTAAATGAGAGGCTTCATTTCAATGGCCAGGAATTTCACCAAGGTGTTAATAATTGCCGAGCACGTTCCGCTTGATATATTGTACAGGTCGGCAAGAAAGATATTGGACAGATCCATTCGTAGTTTCATCATAACTAACGTCATTCATCCAGAGCAGAGAGCTTTCTGGTTGGGCCACTTCTTTTCGGTGTTGCAGCAAATGCTCTGGGGGCTTAAGTTGAGTTGAGTTGCTTTTTGACCCCACTTCGGTATTTGGGCACTTTGAGTTCTAAATATTGAAAAAGGTCAAATAAACTCTGCCTGGACGGAAAGCCTGTGTTCTGCGTCGGTTGACAAAAATTTGGATGTAATTTTGAACTCTTGGTTTTGT
This sequence comes from Urechis unicinctus, assembly GCA_034190875.2. NCBI lineage: Eukaryota > Metazoa > Annelida > Polychaeta > Xenopneusta > Urechidae > Urechis > Urechis unicinctus. The sequence continues at coordinate 623,413 of CM067347.1, forward strand.
CTTCGGACTTCTTCTCGGATTGCACCTGCTTTGCTTCCTCTAACTGTGACCGCAGTTGCATCACCACTCTTTGCTTTTCCAGACATCCAATACACCTACAGTTTTCTTGACAATTGCACGTGAAGGTGTAGGAATGATCTGCATTCACTACAGGCTCAACATTGTTCATACACATTTTCATACCTCTGAGTTCAGAACATTCAACTAGCAAACACGGAGGGATAATATCACGCACGTTGGCAGATGTATATTGCGTAGGTCGATCTTTCGGTGGAGGGCGGCGCATTTTGGGTTCTGGTGTTACGTAGCCTAGGTTGCTAACTTGAGACAGGCATTCTTCAGAAGTATGACCATTCACAAAATGTGACGAACAAATGTGGTCATCGTCAGATGGAGTCCAGTTTTTTCCAGTCTTTTCGTTTTTACGATTGACAGCTTTGATCCACTTAGCCCGCATTTGAGGATCACGACGATGGGTAGGAAAAGGGTGCTAAGTGAAAGGGTACGGGCAAGTGCAACCAGCCGACCCATAATTACATTGATGGCTTTCACAAAATGTTTTCTTCCAACGAGTTAGTCGATAATTGCTGTTGCCACAACCAACTATCGCGCGGATTCGACCCATTTTCTAATTATGGTTGATCACTTGACTTGCGTACTTCAGAATTGTCTTGTATAAAGCACACCAGGCGTGGAGTTGGAGTGGAATGATTTTGTGTTATTTGGTGCTGATTATATTCTCTCAGCTGGAGTGTCTCAATGAACATCAAAGGACTGCATTACGCTGTATGCAAAAGTATATTTCATTGTACAGTTTGTAGGGTGTTACGTCTTTAACAGCAGCTGTAACAGCATTTGGAGCTTTATTTTGAGGTGGTACGTCAAAGTGACGCAAGTCTTTGTGCCAGGACGGGAACAGGAACGGTTTTGACGTTCAACATATAAGCTTTCAAGACTTGTGATCAACTCAACCAGGACTGGAGGAGCAACGGTTTTGACGTTTAACATATTAGTTTTCAAGACCTCAGGTGATTGACTCAAAACGCTCAGTTTATTAATTCAAAACAGCTTTATTTGAAAGACTGGAGATCAAGTAAACTTAGTGAATATTGTTACATGCATCTTAATTATGTACATGTATTAGTTAATTACCTAATTACAAAGAAAAATTAGAAGTCAACGATCGTGGACGCTGCCTGCCTCGCGGACTCGGTGAGCGCGGCGCTCGCGCCAGGCAAGAGTTTTCCCGAATTCACCTTTGACCCCGCACATCGGCGCATGCGCAGTCGGAACTCCGAAGGGGTCTATGGAAGTGAAAACTCTTCTTGTGAACGCCCGATATCGCTCACAACAACAGATTTGGTTCCAAATGTAGGCCATAATATTTTTGCATAATTAAATCGTTCAAAGCCAATCACATTTCAGAAAATTATGTCATAAAATGCAAAACAGCAGAGAGTGGGGGCACGACTGTCATGTGTACCTCAATCGAGGTGCGCCGTACTTGGAACGAAGTACGTACTTTGTTTGAGGTACGTACTTCCTTCTGCGGTCAGTCCGCGACCTGTTAACTGGAGCATAACACAGGCACGACCACCTCAGAGTGGTGGTTCCTTTTCTGTTGCTGTCGCGATGGGTGAGACTAAAAAGCGTGTTAAGGCCGGGTAGTCGAGCACCTCAGTTAAGAAGATATCTAGTCAATAGACAGAGACTTCCCATTAAGTGACAACAATATGAACCCTATTTAACAGAGACAGCGATAGCGATATAAAGCTGTAACTAAGTCGTGCCGGTGGCAATGACATCCGGAGTAAGTAATATCACCCCTGTAGTAGGTTAACGACACACGACGTCAATGACGGTAAATAGTCGGCCTCTGGTGTAACAACACAGCCCCGGTAATAGACCTCCATGACGTTTATTTAAGTGATTCGTCCGTGCTCGACTATCCCAGAACTACATCTTTCAAGCTCAGCAGCCTACTTCTGTTTCCCGAACAAAGCATGTGGTTCAACATCACAGCCCACGTACAGAAGCAGGGTCATAGTGCCAGGATATGTTTTCTGTGGTTAGCACCAACTAGAACTTTTTTTATCAAACAATTCGCCCATGTGTTAAGAACTCCATCTCGAACACAGCGCGTTTATCCAAATTTGACCCCGCTCCGCTTTGATTTACGGTTGGTTGACCTTTAACGTGTTGTGATTTGTTGTGCCTCGATTTGTTCCTGAAGTACCGAGAAACCATCTCCACATTGATAAATACCCTTGTATATCCGTCATTTGTCGCACCTCGTATATTCGGAAGTCAGCCGGGCTGTTCTTTTCTATGTAATTGCGCCGACCATGATGTCCGCAATGAAACAAGCGATGCATGTTCTGGTGGATGTAGACAGGGGCAACCAAGACCTGTTGTATGTATGTATGTATGTATGTATGTATGTATGTATGTATGTATGTATGTATGTATGTATGTATGTATGTATGTATGTATGTATGTATGTATGTATGTATGTATGTATGTATGTATGTATGTATGTAAGTGTGTGTATGTATGTATGTATGTATGTATGTATGTATGTATGTATGTATGTATGTATGTATGTATGTATGTATGTATGTATGTATGTATGTATGTATGTATGTATGTATGTATGTATGTATGTATGTATGTATGTATGTATGTATGTATGTATGTATGTATGTATGTATGTATGTATGTTTGTATGTATGTATGTATGTATGTATGTGTAAGTGTGTGTATGTATGTATGTATGTATGTATGTATGTATGTATGTATGTATGTATGTATGTATGTATGTACGTATGTACGTATGTACGTATGTATGTATGTATGTATGTATGTATGTATGTATGTATGTATGTATGTATGTATGTATGTATGTATGTATGTATGTATGTATGTATGTATGTATGTATGTATGTATGTATGTATGTATGTATGTATGTATGTATGTATGTATGTATGTATGTATGTGTGTGTATGTATGTATGTATGTATGTATGTATGTATGTATGTATGTATGTGTATGTATGTATGTATGTATGTATGTATGTATGTATATAGAGGATTTAGTGCTGGAATTGCTTTCTATATAAACTTCACTCGTGTGAATTCGCATTTTCTTATAAGACTTATTCATTAATTTATTTCATACTGCCTCCAGATGTCGCTCCTCTTGAGATGACATCGTCGGCTGTAGAGAATGCACCGGGTTTATACCAACAAACTGCAAGGCACCTTCTTATACTGCCCCCACTTCCACAGGGTTTATACCACCAAATTGCAGGATACGTGCAACCAACAGGGTTGCACTGGTTGCTTAAACCACCGACTGAATGTTGCAGGTTGTGATCCAAATATTTAGCTGTTTCGGTTGTTACCATTAATGGATGTACATGCAACAATCGCGCTATCAGTTGGTGCGAAAGTAATTGAAAACCAATGTTCTTTTACATAATATAAATAATTATTGATAAGAGTGATAATTCCTGACCTGCCGTTTAGCTGGTCGTTGATATGGACACATCGGGATCGATTTACTTTAAATCATTCCATTTTTGCCAGAAACTCAAGTTAACATGTCATCCGGTCATATTATGTGTTATTCAACGTGGTGTTTCAGGGTAAAAGGCCTAGACGTCTTTAGGAAAGGTTAGTATAGGGTTAAACAGAAATCCAACGCGAGTGTGTTATAGAGTGCTCGCAAAGGTTTGGAAAATAGGAGAGTCAGCATACTGGTCAGAGTACTGATATGCTTAACATGCGGACCATATAACACATTAATGTTGGTGTGACGTTAAACCTTATGATGATTAAACTTAACGTGCGGCTCAATACCTAGACTACATTATGCGGTATGAATACTAATAGTAAGCTGTGTGGATTGTCAGCAAGGATAAATGTGATTAGGAATGGGTTATGTTTAAGCTGGGGAACAATCGTATGAGTGGTATTGAAATGAGAATACAAAACAAACCAACGTATTGTAATACTATGGTGCAACTACACGCCACCAAGTTGAAGAGACTGTAGCAACCAACAACCCTGTTATGTAAAGTGTTCTGGCTCCGCCAGGTGTTAATGAGCTAACGATGGTTGCCCTGTGAACTAGTTATTTGATATGGAAAGCCAATAATTGCACATTGTACTAACATCACTTGCTGGTGGTTTTTCATAGGTGCATCTCATCTACGCATGATGGATAAGCGTTCTAGATCAATGGCTAATATACACGCACAATTAAAGCATTGATACAATGTATCTCATTCAAGTTACTAGCTGAAACCATTCACTTTTGTCGACTTGACTAGCAAATGCGCCACACAGTTGATATAAGCTAGAAATCTGATAAGCTCATTCATTGTACGCGAAGCCGTCTAATCTCCTGTCAGGGACCATAGAGAGCATGGCAGCACCAATTGTTAATGGGGGACATTGTCGGAGTGCATTACGTCTATTTTAAGCTGGAGCCAGCCACTTTAATCTGGAGTCAGCCACTTAAACCTGGCGGCGGCCTCTGTAAGTAGGAACCAGCAGCCTTAACAGCCACCTTAACCTGGGGGTGGCCACCTTAACTTGAAGACGACCACCTTGACTTGGAGGTAGCCACCTTATCCTGGGGGTGCACAATACCTTAACTGGGAGGCTGCCATGGAAATCAGCAACCTTATTATGGAGTCAGCCACCTTAATCTGGAGGCGACCTCCTTAGGCTGGATCCAAACACCTTAACCTGAAGCCAACAACCTTAACCTGGAGGCGACCGCTTCAAACTGATGCCAGACACCTTAATCTGGAGGCGGCTACGTTAAATTTGAGCTAGCCATTTTATCCTGGAGCTAAAAACGACTATTATTCGAACAAACAAACAAACAACAAACAACTGGAGTCAGCCACCTTAACCTCGAGGAGGCCACCTTAACCTGGAGGTAGCCACTTTAACTTGTAGGCGGTCACCTTAACCTGGAGGCGGCGCTTTAAGCTGGAACCTGCCAACTTAACCTGAAGATGGCCACCTTAACTTGGAGGTAGCCACCTTAACTTGGAGGCGGTCACCTTAACCTGGAGGTAGCCACTTTAACCATTACAATATCTTGTACCGCCACCCCCACTCTTGCTATGCCACAGAACCAGATTGTACTCAATCAAAACATTTAGCCGTGGGATTTCTCTCACGTAAAGATACAAAAGAAAAGAAAATGTTTACATTTAATGATGGTTTGCATCATTATTGTTCGACCAGACATTTACCTCCGCCTCCCTTCTATATAAGAATTCATAACTCATTATCATCCTCTAAAAAGTCTGTAAAATCTCGATAATATATCATAATTACCTATTCTACATCCGGCCGTTGTTGCCCCTGCCTACATCGACCAAGACACTGATCAGGAGGTTTCCCTCACGCGACGTTGCCTGCGAAAATATACTTCCAGTGAAAATAGAATCCTACTTGCATTATCAATATATAGCCAAGTATCAAAACACTACATCTATATAATGCGTGAATAGCACAAATGTCTAAAACTAATCTGAAGCCCTCAGTTCATGTGACGCATGCAGCCTGAGGGTTTTTTCAAACATACCTGAACATATACTGAGGCGTGGTTGATTTGAATTAATATCCAAGGGAGTCGATATATTGGCTCAACACAATCTGGTCGCAGAGGTGCACCTTTCAAGCTTATCGAAATCCACCTCGGGCTCAGTGAAGTGAAACTCAGCTAGGGTAGTTTTGTGAATCTCAGCTGAAGTAGGATAGGCAGTCCCATAAAAAGAAAGTATACCGACAATATACGCTGGGTATACTTGCGAGGTAAGTCAGTACAGTATGGTTGGAGTAACGGCGCTCAGAATTTTCTTAGGAATGTGTTGGATTTCAGTGAAAAGACAGCAGGTACAAGGTGAGTGCATTGTCTTAAAGATATATAACGTCACGTTAAGATATTTACATCTGTATTACATCGGCGAGAACACACATCCCCGTCGCATATTCACCAAGTCTATCTGCGTGCTGCTGAGGCTCTCCCTATCACCTTATGTTCGCCCTACTGACACTGTTTGGGTGCACTGGTCATTAAGTAATTGAGTATATGCGACACTCGGGAGCCACCTAGCGGTTTGTGAGATGTTCAGGGTGGTAAATAGCAGTTGATGTGCTTCCTAGCGGGGCATAACTTATCAGGTGTACTTCACAAACTAGTGCCAGTCGTTGAGGGGCTTAACCTTTTAAAGATAAGCATCGGGAGGGCGATGTGTATTTTACACCGAGTTTGGTCGTTAAGGAATAAGAATTAGAGGCCGGTTACCATGGGCTGCACTTGATTTCGTGATGTACATCTCATCAGTATATTCGTACATCGCTGAGCCTCATGTTACTTTGATATCTTGACTGTCAGCACGACACCACCCCGTTACCCAAGACGTCCCACTTTACGTTCCCCACCGCCCCCGTCCCGCTTTCGCAACCTTTGTTCACCTTTAAACAAGCTGCCTTTGAATTGAACATTCCAACAAGGTGCTGTCTGCGATGTCGCTGTGTAAGGAAGCCGATCTCCATGAATTTGTTCCCTTTCTGTATTTGCCATCTGTACGTCCATAATGACCTCTCTATGGGGTTATTTGTTGCAGCTTGTATATTCGGCAGTCAGTCGGGCTGTTCTTTTCCATGTAATTGCGCTAACGATGATGTCTGCGATGAAACAACTGGTGCGTGTCCAGGTGGATGTAGACAGGGGCAACCACGACCTGCTGGTAACGAGGCATTGTTCGACTGGCGAGGACCAGGATGTAGGATAGGTAATTATGATGGCAGTTAGTATACAAATTTAATTTACTTCTAACATTAGAATGATAATTGGGTCGCTACATAAAATATATAGTTGTGCTGAAAACAATTGATAGCAAACGTTCACAGGCAACATTGCGTATAATAAGACCGCCACACAGAGAGGGCATTTTTGGGACCCTAACAACGCCGTTGATGGTCTGCTGCCTCCGCCTGAACCCACTCGCTGCGCTCACACAGCCTTGGGGCCAGGCAATGCATGGTGGATGGTAGATCTTGACGGGCTTTATAGCATAGACAACATAACAGTATTCAACAGGGGGTCATGTAAGTATGCTTACGAGCACATATACACGCAAATAAACTATACATACAATTGTTATGCATAGATATTTGCATGTATGTATGTATGTATGTATGTATGTATGTATGTATGTATGTATGTATGTATGTATGTATGTATGTATGTATGTATGTATGTATGTATGTATGTATGTATGTATGTATGTATGTATGTATGTATGTATGTATGTATGTATGTATGTATGTATGTATGTATGTATGTATGTATGTATGTATGTATGTATGTATGTATGCATGCATGCATGCATGCATGCATGCATGCATGCATGCATGCATGCATGCATGCATGCATATATGTATGTATGTATGTATGTATGTATGTATGTATGTATGTATGTATGTATGTATGTATGTATGTATGTATGTATGTATGTATGTATGTATGTATGTATGTATGTATGTATGTATGTATGTATGTATGTATGTATGTATGTATGTATGTATGTATGTATGTATGTATGAATGTATGTATTTGCATGTAGGCATTGATTTATATAAAAATAGATGTATTCATTATTTATGACTTTTATTTGTGTCACAATCACTTTAGATACCTTGCAATGAATGCAATTTGTATTGTAATGGTTTGCAGTTAACATATTATGTTTTGTGTTTTTATGGGCCGTGATTGTTTGGGTTGCTTCAGCTGGAACCAGGACAGGCTACTTTAACATCCGGGTCGGAAACAACAGTAACTTTACCAACAACGCCCTGTGTGTATACTACGAGGGTCCGGTGCCTGATGGAGGTAATGTAACTCTGTCTTGTACCTCAGATCTCGTCGGTCGCTATGTTTCAATGGAGAGAACAGGAGACGGAAGACAACCCAATATTATCAATATCTGTGAGATGGTTGTGATGGGACATGAAAGTGTCCAGACAGGTTAGTCAGTACTGAACATCGGCTTCTGTCATTTAATGTAAAGTGGGTACAATAACTGATACTGTAGCACTTTTGTCATGCTATTTGTCATTGACTGAACGAGCATATCTGTGCGGATTGTATTGATTCATTAAGACAACTACAGATTAGTCCACACTGCCTACGAGGACTGCGATTTGTACTAAGCCGAAATATTTTTAGGCATCTAGTAGTGATTTCGCTTCCAATATAAACATGTACGATCCCTAATGATTTACATATATCTCGCATTACATTTACTGGTTATCAATTCAGACTGCATCCGATGTGTTTCTTCGTGTGATGACATCGTCGGCTGTAGAGAATGCTCTGGGTTTAAACCACCCCACTGCACGACACGTGAGAATATATACGTCTACAATAAAGATGTCAACATTTTCTATCCTCCCCATTGATGTCACGACTAATTTTGTACACGGTCTGAATGCTTCACCACTGCTATACTGGTTATAATTATCACTTAATTACGTTGGTTGAAGCGTGCGAGGTTGGTCGCTACGGGATCAACTGTGAGTCGTCCTGCTCTGAGCATCACTGTGAAGGAGGATCTACGATGTGCAATAACATGAATGGAGGATGTCCTGATGGATGTCAAGACTGGTATCTAGGAGATCAATGCATCACACATATCAGTCAGTAGATCGTTTGATATTCCTGTTGAACCCTCATTTAGCTGTGAAATTGGGCTTTATTAATTCCTATCATTCTCTCTATACAAATATGGTGTGAGTGTCACAACGATCAAATTAAGCGTGTGGGCCGTTCAAATATTGCGCTTTTTGGCTGATTTCGGACACCAACGCCCCCACTCCCTCTGTAACGCCCCATAAAACCAATCTAAACACTTCCCTTTACGCTCGGTAATGCTAGCCTACATACACCCGCATACCCCGCTCCATACACTGAATCCCCGTCGTTTTGCAATTCTTCAACGGCCCTTTTTCAGTTCGTGACTTGTATAAGGAGCAACGCACGTTTATAATAACAGTATGCCTTATTCCCTATGTAATACACACACAGCAAAACACAGTTTCAACCATCTGACAGCTATATCAGGAGCCGCTGTCAGCTCCTCACAAATCAGAGTGACGTGGGGAGGAGATGATGAATTAATAGCGAACCTGGCTCAGTACTACGGCTACCTGGTCCAGTATAAAACCAATACAGACCTCAACTTCTTCCCGGGACCGAATGTATCTCACGTAGCTGGTGAAGCTGAACACAGCGCCATCATCAGGGAGTTGATCCACAACACCGTATACACACGTAGATCTATTCGAGGTGTCACCATGGCCGACACGGGAAGTGATGGTTGAGACATCATGTCGGGGTATGTGTTATTTCATCACTCCACTATGCAGCCTTTTTACGTGGCGATGCTATTGCACAACTACGCCCATGTGTATATGATGGAAGAATTGTTTCCACCAGATTTAATTATGATATGTGAAAATTACTTGCAACGATTAAGACATCATGCAATGGTATGCATTATATCATCAATCCAACACACGGTGTAATTCATAACTGGTGGATCACATGCCAATAATTAGTCAATGTCATAACAATCCGACACTAAACGCTATGATTGTCATGAAACTGAACACAGCATTTTGATTTCTGCCCTGACCAAGTCATGTTATTAAATAGAACACTTTGCTTTCAGCTCCTGACCAAGTCACACAAATGAACATAACAATCAGCGTCGTTTTAAACATAGAGTGGCAGGCAAGTGAGATCCCAGCCAATCGACGCTTCTCCTCCTCAGTTTCATATGTTAATTTGTATGCAGGTCTAGTGAAACAATGGACACTAATTTGCTTTAACTTATCCAGTCCCACAAAGACCATCAATGTCTTGAACTAAGTGACGTCATGTCATCCCGCATTTAGGTAAAAAAGATTTATAAACCCTGTCTAGCTTTCAAACGGGTTTTATGGAATGACCCGGACGAATTCTCTGTGCGATGCACTTGATTGAAAAATTATTAGGTCAGTGAATCAAGTCCAAAGACGGGTTAATTAAGATTGGAAAGTCTTAGACCTGTAAGAGTACCGCAAAGGCGGGTTCAAAAAGGTCAGTCAGGTATGGCTTTCACATCTCGCCTTTATATATTTGAAGCCAGACAGGAGGCAAACGGTTAACAGACAAACATTCTTATCACAATCAGTAAGTACACGTTGAAGGCTGGACTTTTAGCAAATATGTCTTTGTCCAACAGTCAGCGCCATCTGGATGTGGCAATATCTCGTCCATCTACGTCCTCTACAGACGCAAAGGAGCTAAAGAGTGGATGACGCAGGACGTCATGGACCCCACCACGTCCACCAGCGTCAGTATCGCTGACGTCACTGGTGGTCAATGGGAAGTCAAGATCCGCGTTTTCAACAATGAAAACATCTCCTCAGATTCCATGTCTGAGACGTTTACTATACCCGGTAATCCACCGACAGCAACAGAGACTACACAAAATAAGGGACTTTCGGGTACTGAAAACGTCATTTCTATTATTCATTGAAGTTTCACATTACAGATATAAACATATAAATCTATATATATATATATATATATATATATATATATATATATATATATATATATATATATATATATATATATATATATATATATATATATATATATATATATATATATATAATATATATATATATATGTATATATATATATGTATTTGTACCACATTTACTCGATTATTCAATCGTCTGTCCAAACAATCAATTTATGCACAACGCCGCTCTGCTGCAAAGTGCTGCATAATAAGTTGTAAACCATTGTCAGCTTTGCTACATAAGTAATGCAGGGTATACTGCAATTATAAATCATTGTTATGATATGCGTCATGAAAGTGTGCCATTGTATGTAAACACGCGATTGAATGAATGAATTGTTCCAAGTACAACTTCATTGACCACCACGGCTGCATTAACAATTGAATCCTGTCTTCCAGCAGGAAGTCATCTCTATTGTGGCATTGCTCCATACATTATATGGTTGTTAAATGCTGATAGTTCTTTAAAAGCTTTGTGAAGCAAAACGTTTGATTCGTTGTTGCTATGCAACCTCCCAAGACCGATTTGAATATCATGCAGTCTGTGTGTTGGTCATTTTGCAGATTGCTCTTGCAGCACGAGCGAGCGTCTGACTATTTCGTTTGCAGTTCTCTTTAGTAGTTCTGCTCTTGTTAATCTTGGCATTATATCGAGTTGTATCTGGGGTAAAATTAGCAAAGAACAAAGGAAATTGCCACCTAAAACACATGAGGAGTCTCCCGATGCAGGTACCACCAGTTATAACCCGACTGGTCACTATGAAGGATTAGTGGTGAGTTGTGATATCTAACATGCGTGATACGGCGCTATGGTTTGTCAATTAATGTCCCACGCTTCTTCCATTCGGGTACATTCAGGGACAGATGTCCACAGCACCAGAAGGTCCGTATGATGAGCTCCGTATGGACGAGATTCGAGCACCAGTCGAACCAGAGAATGAGCAGTTGTAACAACACTACTCCATATGGATGAGAGCAAGGTACCAGACGCGGGGCATGAAACAATATTATAACTGAATCCATTGTTTTGTTTACATTAACACTGCTGTACTTAATTCCTATAATCACCATTAATGTGGTAGGAGTATTCTGTCTAATATGCACATTAGTTGAATGTTCGCAAATAGCGTTGTCAAACATTGTTGTTCTTATTATAAACTACCATCTTGCAGTAAAATCAGCTGGTGACATCTTAGATATCATTTGCATTAGAAACAAAGGTTTACTGAAGCTTGTAGGTAAAACCACCATAGGTTCACGCTGCTGTGTGTGTTTATGGTACTTAACCTGATTTTACGACATGCTTTTGATATTGACGTCCACTAAATGAACAAGCATCTTATCATTTGAATCAATTGCAGGCCATCGGGTTGTGTTAGTTTAGATCGCGTTTCTCATTATATGAAATAAGTAAATGTACTGATATAGCATTAGACTATGTAGATAGAATTTCTACTGGCCGTTTGGTTCCATCAAAACTTTTTCCTGGGCATATTATCCTTGACACCCTGCAACAGCTGCTGTCAAATTACAGATGTTGAATTAATCAAATTGGCATCGGGACGCATTGTAGTAAAGGCTCTTTCCTGCCACTATACTGAGGCGGGGCAGGGTATGTCACTGTAGGTTAAAGAAGGGTAATTACCAAGTTTATTTAGAGAATATTTCTGTGAAGCGAGACAGCCCCACCGTTTAGACGCACCTACTTATACTGACCCACTTCCACAGGGTTGCACTAGTTGCTTCCACCACCGACTGAATGTTGCAGGTTGTGATCGAAATATTTAGTTGTTTGGGTTGTTACCAGTAATGGATGCACATGCAACACTCGCTCTATCAGTTGGTGCGAAAGTAATTGAAAACCAATGTTCTTTTGCATAATAACAACAATTATTGAAAAGTGTGATATTTCCTGAATTGCCGTTTAGCTGGTCGTTGATATGGACAAATCGGGGTCGCTTAACTTTAATCCATTCCATTGTTGTAAGAAACCCCATTAACATATCATCCGGTCATATTATGTATTAGACAACGTGGTGTTTCAGAGTAAAAGGCCTGGACGTCTTTAGGTAAGGTTAATATAGGGTTAAACAAAATTCCAACGTGAGTGTGTTATAGAGTGTCAGCAAACGTGTGGAAAATAGTAGAGTCAGCACACTGGTCAGAGTACTGATATGTTTAACATGCGGACCATATAACACATTAATGTTAGTGTGCCGTTTATCCCTATACTTACCTTAACGTGCGGCTCAATATCCCGAATAATTCTGCGATAAATGTGAATGACAATGGGTTATGTTTAGGCATCCTTACTTTTGATGTAAGGAGTTAAACAGACGAACGCGACGCTGCGGTACCGGGATGGGGGGGGGTGGTCCCCGTATACAACTAACCTTTGATGTTTATGACATCCGGACAGCGTGTTTTCCCTGGCCTCCTGCAATGTCACCGGACATAGGTTTTTTTATTGTGGGGTGGCCTCAACGGTGGGTGGCATGGGGTGGGGGGTGTGGCCCGGGAGGGAGCGGGCAGGGTCTTGATCAATAGCTTTGTATTTCATTTACCGGGTATTTAAGCCATTTTTCTGTGCCGTCGAACACTCGTCAGCAGCTTCTCAAGCCCGTAGCATCCGAGCCTATCTGGTTTTCCCACCCGTCCCTCCCTGTCTAACCTCTTACCTTACAGTGTAGATGTTAGTTTAGCTCAGGGGTCAATATGTTGGATACGACAAGGGATTTTTCACAACAGCTGATAACATGTATGCGTTAAGGTTGCATATTTGATAAGCATGTTAATCCGTGTATTGTTAGTTTAACAATGTATCATGCTCATTGTTTGGCTCATGCATATTTTTTGTATCGTACGTAATCCACATTAAAGACCCCTGTTACCGCCTTGGAGTGTTCTGTTCTGTTTAGTAGGGAAACAGTCGTATGAGTGTCATTGGAATGAGAATACATGACACATCAAAGTATTGTAATACTATGGTGCAAGTTATATGCTACCATGTTGAAGAGACTAACAACCAACAACCCCGTTATGTAACGTGGTGTGGCTACGTCAGGTGTCAATCACCTGTGAACTAGTTATTTGACACGGAAAATAAGTAATTGCACATTCTACTCACATCTCTTGCCGGTGTTTTTTTATGGTGTTTCTCATCTATGCATGATGAATAAGCGTTAAAGATCCATACCTAACATACACGCACCACTAAATCATTGATACAACGTTTCTCATTCATGTTACTAGCTCAAACTATTCACTTTTGTCGACTTGACTAACAAAAGTGCCACACAGTTGATATATAAGCCAGAAATCTGATAAGCTCATTAAATATACGCGAAGCCGCCTGATCTACTGTCAGGGTCCATAGAGAGCATGACAGCACAAATGGACTTGTTAATGGGGGAGATTGTCGTGGTGCATTACGGTTGTATAGGAACGTTACATTCCTTGTAAGTTGACCAGAGTAAGGCACGCCTGCAAAGGAACATTGTCCTATGTTGTTGTAGCGTGAACTGGAGTCGATCAGTTCGCTGATGGTCTGACAATACCACGTGTGGTATTGACCGAAGTTTGCTATGATTGACAAACATAAGTTAGGTGCTGAATGGCGTGGTGGCGAAGAATTAACAGCACTTTGTTTTCCTTATGTAAGTCAGGTTTTGAATGGCGTTGTGACGAAGCATTAAAAACAGTTTGTTTTCCTAACATAAACCTGGCGTTGAATAGATTTGTTACAAAGCATTAACAGCCCATTGCTTCCCTAACATATACCTTGTGTTGAATGGCTTTGTGACAAAGAATTAACAGCCCTTTGTCTCCTTATATAAGTCAGGTTCTGAATGATGTTGTGATGTATCCCATCATTTCATCTCTTCTATCAACAGGAGGATGTACAGTCAAGTAACTTATATCCTATTGACTGAGTTATGATACCTAACCCCTACCAGCTTAATATATACAACTCACTACATTAATAAAAGCACCAGACCGTTTACACATTGCTACGCCATTCGAAGCACTCTCCGTGTCCTTTCGTCACTAGGCAACATGTTCCACATCGAGAAGTGGCCTTTACCCAAGACACAACCTCATGTGTGCTCCTATTGCAACAGTAAAACATCCCCGCCCACCTATCTAATATGGGTAGCAGCTAGCTACTGTCGACAAGAGCAGGATAGACACATCCCATCAAATTCCAGCGAGAATATTCATAGTCGGTTTTTGCTGTCTGGCATCTAAATTATTATCATTTTGTATGAAAAGGAGATCTAAAATAAGTATCTGACTTCATAAAATGTCGTTGAATTAAATATATGTGTTAGGTGGAGCCGGATTTGAGTCGGCAATTGCTCGACCTTGGGGCGGCCACTTTAAGCTCTACACTAATACCTGGATCCTGCAACGGGGCAACTTATGCGATAAAGTGTCATTTTGTCTTAAATATCAACATTGCAAAATAGCAGAAGCTATTGGATTTTCTCAAGCATAAAATACAAAAGTAATCTAAATGCCTGCAGCTGATGAAAGGTTGTATTGTTGTGCTGCGTTGAATTTCTTTTAGTTGGTCGTTTTATCATAAGACTATCACTTTCGTTCGATGTAATGTATGCCTCATCGGCCACGTTATGTGGGTTGATGACACTTTACAAAGCTATGTTTAAATTTTTCATTGGGAGCCACATTGGGCATGGAAGTATCAAAATTCTTCAAAATGTGAAAGTTTGCTGCCGGACATCGTGGACGGAGGACATAAGCTATCATATGACGCAGGATATAAGTACGCAATTATCAGGACCTGACATGACCTCATGAAATGCTTTGAATAAAATAGCTATTTGACGTCCAGCCACATGTGAACCAGCGATCTTGCTCAGCCAGGAGGTGGCCACGTTAAGCTCGGGCCAGCCATCCTAATCTAGATGCGGCCACCTGGAGATCATTTTAAGCTGGAGACATTGACCTTTACCTGGAGTCGGCCACCTTAACTGGTAGGCGGCCGCTTTAAGACCAGCAACCTTAACAGCCACCTTAACATGGCGGTGGCGACCTTAACATGAGGGCGACCACCTTAACCAGGAGGTAGCCACCTTATCCTGGAGGTGGACATTACCTTAACTAGGAGGCCGCCATCGTAACCTGGAGGCAGCCGCTTTAAGCTGGAACCAGCCACCTTATTCTAGAGTCAGCCACCTTAACCTGGAGGCGGCCTCCTAGTGCTGGAACCAAACACCTTAACCTGGAGCCAGCATCCTTAACCTGGAAGCGGCCACTTCAAGCCGCTCCAAGCCACCTTAACCTGGAGGCGGCTGCTTCAAGCTTGAACCAGCCACCTCAGCCTGGAGGCGGCTATGTTAAACTTGAGCTAGCCGTCTTATCCTGGAGCCAGCCACCTTAACTTCGAGGCGGCCACCTTAACCTGGAGGCTGTCGCTTCAAGCTTGAGTCAGCCATCTCAACCTGGAGGCGGCTATGTTAAACTTGAGCTAGCCGTCTTATCCTGGAGCCAGCCACCTTAACTTCGAGGTAGCCACCTTAACCTGGAGGCGGCTGCTTCAAGCTTGAGTCAGCCATCTCAACCTGGAGACGGCTATGTTAAACTTGAGCTAGCCGTCTTATCCTGGAGGTAGCCACCTTAACTTCGAGGCGGCCACCTTAACCTGGAGGCTGTCGCTTCAAGCTTGAGTCAGCCATCTCAACCTGGAGGCGGCTATGTTAAACTTGAGCTAGCCGTCTTATCCTGGAGCCAGCCACCTTAACTTCGAGGTAGCCACCTTAACCTGCAGGAAGCCATTTTAACCATTACAATATCTTGTTCCGCCACCCCCACTCTTGCTATGCCACAGAACCATTTTGTCCTCAATCTAAACATTTGGAAAAAAACAAAGCCTCTCAATTAAAGATACAAAAGTAAGTATAATGCTTACATTTAATTTGATATTATTATAACTATATAAAACTTCATAACTCATGATCATCCTCTAAAAAGTCTGTAAAATCTCGATAATGTACCATAATTACCTATTCTACATCCGGCTCCTTGTCAGTCGAACAGTGCTTTGTTATCAGCAGGTCGTGGTTGCCCCTGTATAGATCCCCAGGACACGGGTCAGCAGGTTTCCCTCACGCGACGTTGCCTGCGAAAATATACTTCCAGTGAAAATAGAATCCTACTTTCATTATCAAGATAAGACCATGTATCAAAACACAATATCTATATAATGCGTGAATAGCACAAATGTTTAAAACTTATATGAAGCCCTCAGTTCATGTGACGCATGCAGTCTGGGGGTTTTTCCAAACACACCTGAACATATACTGAGGTGTGGTTGATTTGAATTAATACTTGAGTGAGTCGACATATTGACTCACCACAATCTGGTCATAGGGGCGCACCTTTCAAGTGTATCAAAATCCACCACGGGCTAGGTGAAGTGAATCTCAGCCAGGGTAGTTTTGTGAATCTCAGCTGAAGTAGGATAGGCAGTCCCAAAAAAAGAAAGTATACCGACAATATACGCTGGGTATACTTGCGAGTTAAGTCAGTACAGTATGGTTGGAGTAACGGCTCTCACAATTTTCTTAGGAATATGTTGGATCTCAGTGAAAAGACAGCAGGTACAAGGTGAGTGTATTGTCTTAAAGATATTTACATCTGTATTACATCGGCGAGAACACTCATCACCGTCGCATATTTACCCAGGCTGTCTCTGTGCTGATGAGGCTCTCCCTATCACCTAATATTTGCCCCATTGATACTGTTTGGGAACACTGGTCATTAAGTTATTGAGTATATGCGACACTCGGGAGCCACCTAGCGGTGTGTGGGATGTTCAGGGCGGTAAGGAGAAGTTGAGGTGCTTCCTAGAGAGGCATAGCTTATCATGTATACCTCACAAACTAGTGCCAGTCTTTAAGGGGCGTAACCTTTTAAAAATAAGTATTTAAGGCCGGGTAGGCGATGTGTATGTTAGTTTGGCCGTTAGGGAATTACAATAAGGGGATCCTTACGTTTGATGTAAGGAGTTAAACAGACGAGCGCGACGCTGCGGTACCGGGGGTCCCCGTATACAACTAACCTTTGATGTTTATGGCATCCGGACAGCGTTTTCCCCCTGGCCTCCTGCAATGTCACCGGACATAGGTTATTTTATTGGGGGGTGACCTCAACGGTGGGTGGCATGGGGTGGGGGGGGGTGTGGCCCGGGAGGGAGCGGGCATGGTCTTGACCAATAGCTTTGTGTTTCATTTACCGGTATTTAAGCCATTTTTCAGCGCCGTCGAACACTCGTCAGCAGCTTCTCTAGCCCGTAGCATCCGAGCCTATCTTTTTTTTCCCTAGTCATCGTGCCTCTTGTAAAGCACATTATGGCAGAGTCAAGCACTCCTGCTTCCATCGCAAGAAGCCTCTTCCCAGAGATTTGGGCATCTACATCAGGCCCGTTGGTACCACAGATCGCGACACCTGTGCAGATCACTCAGAGCCCGGCCACTATCGCAGGTAACTCTTCAGTAACACAACAGCCAAGACCTACTTCTCCGGCCCCTACAACCATCAGGGGAAGCAGCGGGGACAACGCTGATAATTTTGTCCGAATGGTTGACATCGCAAGGTGTAGACGAATGCAACGTCGAGACATTGAAGTCTAACGGCTTCACCACGCTGCCTACCCTTGCCCTGCTAAAGCCACAAGATATTCTAGACATAGGAGTGACACCTCTAGGACAGATCCGCCTGTTGGAACACATAATCTCACACCCCCGGTACCGACGCAGACAAACGCCAGCGCTCCCACTCTCGGGCCAGTGGAAAGTGTCGCGCAGCTCCTCCAACCTAACATTCAACAAGCCGGAACAGGGGACTATCCTTTACCTTTTGCTAAGCCCACTCGCCATCAGGCCATTACGGACCACCTTCCTTCTCTCCCGTCATCAGAGCGCGTAATTTTCAGTGACGATGACAAGCGCGTCGTCCTCCACTCAGGTGCCAGCAAACCCCGCCTGGAATCTACCCGTTTGGGGCAAGGCTATCAGTCGAATGTTTCCACAGACTATCTTTATCTCTTCAGCGCATACTCGCCAAGCATGGTATTAAAACTGTTGTGACTTTTTAATTGTGAGCGACACCAAAGCAAAATGCACATCAGAAATGAACACGGCTATCTCAATATTTCGTTCTCTTGGATTCGGACTATCTTATCACAAGGTGGAAGGACCAACGACCGCCTTTACCTTCCTTGGCATTCAAATCGACACCTCCGACTGCACCCTCAGCCTCCCGCTCGACAAGGCCCAGGCCTTCAAACAACTTCTGCAGCAATTTCGCACAAAACGCCGCGGTCTCTAAGGCAATTGCAAAGCCTCGCCGGCAAACTCCAATGGGCTACGCACGTCGTTCATGGCGGTAGGATTTACCTGCAGCGCGTGCTGGCTACCATGCGTAAGCTAATAAACCCCTCACACAAAGCAATACTAACTCCTTAATTTCACGCTGATATCGACTGATGGCTGAATTACATGGACACATTCAACAGCAAACGCTTTAACTTTCATCGTCCTTTCTTCCACAACTTAACCACAGATGCTTCGCAAACTGGGGGCGGAGCAATCATAGATTATGGTGTAGACTGGATGTCAATTGGAACGTCGACATGCCGCCAATCGCTAATTGTCACATCAACGAAAAAGAAACTGTTTCTGTCGCTGCAGCAGCACATCGGTGGGCCCCCTACCTCGCTAACAGCGAAGTAACTGTCATGACAGACAATATCTGTACTATGGCAGCAATTAACTAGGGAGCTTGCCGCAGCCCTGGCGTCATGGTACATATACGTGGCCTATTCTGGCTTGCCAATATGTTTGAATTTGCGATTCGATGCATATATGTACCGGGCAAGGTTAACATTTTATGTGACTCCATAAGCACACTCAACCAGAGAAGGCACAATCTCTTCTGGTATTCGCTTGTGTCATATTTCAGTCCGTATGACAACACCAGCCTAGGATTGGCATACCAGGGCCACATGTCATATCAGTCACTTCTGTCTATCATGTCACAGAATCACAACACGCCACTGTCCTCAACCAACTGGATGGGATAATTGCCTATTACAGGTCCCGAGCTTTCGCGGAATCCACAAAGAAGAACTACGCCTCACACCTCTCGGCTTATCTAAGATTCTGCAATATCATTGGACAAGAGCCCCGGCCCTGTGACACCCTACAAAACCTCCACTTCCTGGCTCACATCTCCCAACAGCTTCGGTACTCCTCGCTCTCCCAATATGCTAACATTATCCGTCTCCTCAACATTGAACAAGGTTTTCCCAACCCTCTGCAGACATGGCCAATCCGGTCCTTTATGCAGGGCGTAAACACGCTCTAAAGGAAACGCACCTCAGAGAAAATTACCCATCACTCCCAGCATGCTCCTTCGCTTACATTGTCTTATGGACTTACACAAACCCGTTCATCGTGTACTGTGGGCTGCCTACCTCATGGCTTTCTACACGCTTCTCAGAAAGTCTAACATTATACCCCCCTCTCAAGCCACATTCGACAAGAAGCGGCACCCATGTCGCAGTGATCTACGCCTCGCGCCAAAAGGCTTCGTGCTCCACGTCAAATTCAGTTTGGTGAACGAGATCTCCTGCTGCCCATTCCATATCTGCCAGGACACCCACTATGTCCCACCACTGCGCTAGTCGCTGTGCTCGCCCTAGGGCCAACTCTGCCACCCTCCACGCCTCTGCTTGCTTACCCGTCTTATGACGGCCTCCAGGTGCTCAATCAGGAAGTCTTTTCTCGAAGAGCAGCTCCAAGCCATAGGAGTACACTCCGCTGCTTACAGCACTCACAGTTTCCGCTGCGGCGGTGCCAGCTGGGCTCTGCAGTGTGGAATGCCTGGCGAGCTCATACAAGTATTAGGAGACTGGCGATCAATTTGCTACAGAAAATACCTCCAGCTGGACGTCTCATCGAAATTTTCTCCCCTTTCACCAAAACCTTCCTACACTACATTAATCTACTTTGGGTTTGGGATTTTTCACAACAGCTGATAACATGTATGCGTTAAGGTTGCATATTTGATAAGCATGTTAATCCGTGTATTGTTAGTTTAACAATGTATCATGCTCATTGTTTGGCTCATGCATATTTTTGTATCGTACGTAATCCACATTAAAGACCCCTGTTACCGCCTTGGAGTGTTCTGTTCTGTTTGGCATCCTTATGTTTGATGTAAGGAGTTAAACAGACGAGCGCGACGCTGCAGTACCGGGGGTCCCCGTATGCAACTAACCTTTGATGTTTATGGCATCCGGACAGCGTTTTCACCTTGGCCTCCTGCTATGTCACCGGACATAGGTTATTTTATTGGGGGGTGGCCTCAACGGTGGGTGGCATGGGGTGGGGGTGTGGCCCGGGAGGGAGCGGGCAGGGTCTTGACCAATAGCTTTGTGTTTCATTTACCGGGTATTAAAGCCATTTTTCAGTGCCGTCGACCACTCGTCAGCAGCTTCTCTAGCCCGTAGCATCCGAGCCTATCTGGTTTTCCCACCGGTCCCTCCCTGTCTAACCTCTTACCTTACAGTGTAGATGTTAGTTTAGCTCAGGGGTCAATAGGATGGATACGATACGGGATTTTTCACAACAGCTGATAACATGTATGCGTTAAGGTTGCATATTTGATAAGCATGTTAATCCGTGTATTGTTAGTTTAACAATGTATCATGCTCATTGTTTGGCTCATGCATATTTTTTTATCGTACGTAATCCACATTAAAGACCCCTGTTACCGCTTTGGAGTGTTCTGTTCTGTTTAATCCGGTTACCATGGGCAGCACTTGATTTCGTAATGTACATCTCATCAGTATATTCGTAACATCGCTAAGCTCCATGTCGTTTTGACATCACTGCTGTCAGCCTGACACCACCTTGTTACACAAGACGTCCCATTTTACCTTCCACCTCCAACACCTCCCTCCGCCGCTTCGGTTAAGGACGGGTCCCGCTCTCACAACCTTTAAACAAGCTGCCTTTGAGATGAACATTCCAACAAGGTGCTGTCTGCGATGTCGCTGTGGAAGGAAGCGGATCTCTATGAATTTATTCCCTATCACACTTGCTGTATTTGCGGAAAGACCATCTGTACGTCCATAATGACCTCTCTATGGCTGCTATTTGTTGCAGCTTGTATATTTGGCAGTCAGACGGGCTGTTCTTTTCCATGTAATTGCGCTAACGATGATGTCTGTCATGAAACAACTGGTGCGTGTCCTGGTGGATGTAGACAGGGGCAACTAAGACCTGCTGGTAACGAGGCACTGTTCGACTGGCGAGGACCAGGATGTAAAATAGGTACTTATGACAGATAGCATACAAATTAAATTAACTTCTAATAATAGAATAATAATTTGGCTGTTACATTAAATAGATAGTTGTGTTCCAAACAATTGATAGCAAACGTTCACATGCAACATTGCGTATAAGAAGACCGCCACACAGAAAGGGCAGTTTTGGGACCCTAACAACGACGTTGATGGTCTGCTGCCTCAGCCGGAAAGCACTCGCTGCGCTCACACAGCCTTTGGGCCAGGCAATGCATGGTGGATGGTAGATCTTTAGGGCCATTACAGCATAGACAACATAACAGTACGTACGTACGTACGTATGTATGTATGCATGTATGTATGTATGTATGTATGTATGTATGTATGTATGTATGTATGTATGTATGTATGTATGTATGTATGTATGTATGTATGTATGTATGTATGTATGTATGTATGTATGTATGTATGTATGTATGTATGTATGTATGTATGTATGTATGTATGTATGTATGTATGTATGTGTATGTGTATGTATGTATGTATGTATGTATGTATGTATGTATGTATGTCTGTATGTTATGTATGTATGTATGTATGTATGTATGTATGTATGTATGTATGTATGTATGTATGTATGTGTATGTATGTATGTATGTATGTATGTATGTATGTATGTATGTATGTATGTATGTATGTATGTATGTGTATGTATGTATGTATGTATGTCTGTCTGTATGTATGTATGTATGTATGTATGTATGTATGTATGTATGTATGTATGTATGTATGTATGTATGTATGTCTGTATGTATGTATGTATGTATGTATGTATGTCTGTCTGTCTATGTATGTATGTATGTATGTATGTATGTATGTATGTATGTATGTATGTATGTATGTATGTATGTATGTATGTATGTATGTATGTATGTATGTATGTATGTATGTATGTATGTATGTATGTATGTATGTATGTATGTATGTATGTATGTATGCATGCATGTATGTATGTATGTATCAATGTATGTATGTATTTATGTATGTATGTATGCATGCATGTATGTATGTATGTATCAATGTATGTATGTATTTATGTACGTGTATTTGCATGTAGGCATCGATTTATATATTGATGCATTCATTATTTGTGTCTTGTACTTGTGTCACAATCACTAAAGGTATCTTGCAATGATGTAGTTTGTATTATAATACTTTGCAGTTATCATATTAGTCATTTGTTTTTGTGGGTAGTGATTGTTAGTGTTGTTTCAGCTGGATACAGGACAGGCTACTTTAACATCCGGGTCGGAATCCACAGTAACTTCACCAACAATGCCCTGTGTGTATACTACGAGGGTCCGGTGCCTGATGGAGGTAACGTAACTCTGTCTTGTACCTCAGGTCTCGTCGGTCGCTTTATTTCAATGGAGAGAACAGGAGGCGGAAGAGAACCCAATATTATAAATATCTGTGAGATGGTGGTGCTGGGACATGAAAGTGTCCAGACAGGTTAGTCCGTACTGAACATCGGTTCCTGTCATTTAATGTAAAGTGGGTACAATACCCGATATTGTAGCAATTTTTTCATGCTATTTGTAATTGACTGAACGAGCATATCTGTGCGGATTGTAATTATTCATTAAGACAACTACAGATTAATCCACACTGCCTACCAGGAATGCGATTTGTACTAGGCTGAATTAGTTTTAGGCATCTAGTAGTGATTTCGCTTCCAATACAAACATGTACGATCCCTAATGATTTACATATATCTCGCATTACATTTACTGGTTATCAATTCAGACTGCATCCGATGTGTTTCTTCGTGTGATGACATCGTCGGCTGTAGAGAATGCTCCGGGTTTAAACCACCTCACTGCACGACACGTGAGAATACATACGTCTACAATAAAGATGTCAACATTTTCTATCCTTCTCTTTGATGTCACTACTAATTTTGTACACGGTCTGAATGCTTCACTACAGCTATACTGGTCATAATTATCGCTCAATTACGTTGGTTGAAGGTTGCGAGGCTGGTCGGTACGGGATTAACTGTGAGTCGTCCTGCTATGAGCATCACTGTGAAGGAGGATCTACGATGTGCAATAACATAAATGGACTTCCTTCCGGGACCGAATGTGTCTCACATCGCTGGTGAAGCTGAGTATAGCGCCATCATCAGTGAGTTGATCCACAACACCGTGTACACACTGAGAGTAAGTGTGTACAGACGGCATGGAGATCTGTACGCGATGTCACCATTGCCGACGCGGGAAGTGATGGTTAAGACATCATGTCGGGGTATGTGTTATTTCATCACTCCACTATGCAGCCTTTTTACGTGGTGATGCTATTGCACAACTACGCCCATGTGTATATGATGGAAGAATTGTTTCCACCAGATTTAATTATGATATGTGAAAATTACATGCAACGATTAAGACATCATGCAATGGTATGCATTATATCATCAATCCAACACACGGTGTAATTCATAACTGGTGGATCACATTCCAATAATTAGTTAATGTCAGAACAATCCGACACTAAACGCTATGATTGTCATGAAACTGAACACAGCATTTTGATTTCTGCCCTGACCAAGTCATGTTATTAAATAGAACACTTTGCTTTCAGCTCCTGACCAAGTCACACAAATGAACATAACAATCAGTGTCGTTGTAAACATTGAGTGGCAGGCAAGTGAGATCCCAGCCAGTCGACGCTTCTCCTCCCCAGTTTTATATGTAAATTTGTATGCAGGTCTAGTGAAACAATGGACACTAATTTGCTTTAACTTATCCAGTCCCACAAAGACCATCAATGTCTTGAACTAAGTGACGTCATGTCATCCCGCATTTAGATAAAAAAGATTTATAAACCCTGTCTAGTTTTCAAACGGGTTTTATGGAATGACCCCGACAAATTCTCTGTGCGACGCAGTTGATTGAAAAATTATTCGGTCAGTGAATCATGTCCAAAGACGGGTTAATTAAGATTGGAAAGTCTTAGACCTGTAAGATTACCGCAAAGGCGGGTTCAAAAAGGTCAGTCAGGTATGGCTTTCACATCTCGCCTTTATATATTTGAAGCCAGACAGGAGGCAAACGGTTAACAGACAAACATTCTTATCACAATCATGAAGTACACGTTGAAGGCTGGACTTTTAGCAAATATGTCTTTGTCCAACAGTCAGCGCCATCTGGATGTGACAATATCTCGTCCATCTACGTCCTCTACAGACGCAAAGGAGCTGAAGAGTGGATGACGCAGGACGTCATGGACCCCACCTAGTCCACCAGCGTCAGTATCGCTGACGTCACTGGTGGTCAATGGGAAGTCAAGGTCCGCGTTTTCAACAATGAAAATATCTCCTCAGATTCCATGTCTGAGACGTTAACTATACCCGGTAATTCGCCGACAGCAACAGAGACTACACAGAATAAGGGACTTCCGGGTATTGAAAACGTCATTGCCATTATTCATTGAAGTTTCACATTACAGATATAAACATATAAATCTATAAATCTATAAATATATATATATATATATATATATATATATATATATATATATATATATATATATATATATATATATATATATATATATATATATATATATATATATATATATGTTTATGTATTGGTACCACATTTACTCGATTATTCAATCGTCTGTCCAAACAATCAATTTAAGCACAACGCCGCTCTGCTACAAAGTGCTGCATAATAAGTTGTTAACCATGGTCAGCTTTGCTACACAAGTAATGCAGTGTATACTGCAATTATTGATCATTGTTATGATATGCGTTATGAAAGTGTGCCATTGTATGTAAACACGCGATTGAATGAATGAATTGTTCAACTTCATTGACCACCACGGCTGCATTAACAATTGAATGCTGTCTTCCAGCAGTAGGTCATCTCTATTGTTGCATTGCTCCATACATTATATGTTTGTTAAATGCTGATAGTTCTTTTAAAGCTTTGTGAAGCAAAACGTTTGATTCGTTGTTGCTATGCAACCTCCCAAGACCGATTTGAATATCATGCAGTCTGTGTGTTGATCATTTTGCAGATTGCTCTTGCAGCACGAGCGAGCGTCTGACTATTTCGTTTGCAGTTCTCTTTGGTATTTCTGCTCTGGTTAATCTTGGCATTATATCGAGTTGTA
Source organism: Urechis unicinctus (assembly GCA_034190875.2). Classification (NCBI taxonomy): domain Eukaryota; kingdom Metazoa; phylum Annelida; class Polychaeta; order Xenopneusta; family Urechidae; genus Urechis; species Urechis unicinctus. The sequence continues at coordinate 649,594 of CM067347.1, forward strand.
TCACGGGTAAAATTAGCAAAGAACAAAGGAAATTGCCACCTAAAACACCTGAGGAGTCTCCCGATGCAGGTACCACCAGTTATAACCCGACTGGTCACTATGAAGGATTAGTGGTGAGTTGTGATATCTAACATGCGTGATAAGGCGCTATGGTTTGTCAGCTAATGTCCCACGCTTCTTCCATTCGGGTACATTCAGTGACCGATGTCCACAGCACCAGAAGGTTCGTATGATGAGCTCCGTATGGACGAGATTCGAGCACCAGTCGAACCAGAGTATGAGCAGATGTAACAACACTACTCCATATGGATGAGAGCAAGGTACAAGACTCGGGGCACGAAACAATATTATAACTGAAGTCCCTTGTTTAGTTTACATAAACACTGCTGTACTTAATTCCTATAATCTGCATTAATGTGGTAGGAGTATTCTGTCTAATATGCACATCAGTTGAATGTTCGCAAATAGCGTTGTCAAACATTGTTGGTCTTATTATAAACTACCATCTTGCAGTAAAATCAGCTGGTGACAGCTTAGATATCATTTGCATTAGAAACGAAGGTTTACTGAAGCTTTTAGGGTAAAACCACCATAGGTTCACGCTGCTGTGTGTGTTTATGGTACTTAACCTGATTTTTACGACATGCTTTTGATATTGATGTCCACTAAATGAACATACATGTTATCATTTGAATCAATTGCAGGCCATCGGGTTGTGTTAGTTTAGAACGCGTTTCTCATTATATGAAATAAGTAACTGTATTTATATAACATTAGACTATCTCGATAGAATTTCTGCTGGCCGTTTAGTTCCATCTAAACTTCTTCCTGGGCTTATTATCCTTGACACCCTGCAACAGCTGCACTCAAATTACAGATGTTGAATTAATCAAATTGGCGCCGGGACGCATTGTAGTAAAGGCTCTTTCCTGTGACTATACTGAGGCGGGGCAGGGTATGTCACTGTAGGTTAAAGAAGGGTAATTACCAAGTTTATTTACAGAATATTTCTGTGGAGCGTGACAGCCCCACCGTTTAGACGCACCTACTTATACTGCCCCCACTTCCACAGGGTTGCACTAGTTGCTTCAATCACCGACTGAATGTTGTGGGTTGTGATCCAAATATTTAGTTGTTTGGGTTGTTACCAGTAATGGATGCACATGCAACACTCGCTCTATCAGTTGGTGCGAAAGTAATTGAAAACCAATGTTCTTTTGCATAATAAAAACAATTATTGAAAAGTGTGATATTTCCTGAATTGCCGTTTAGCTGGTGGTTGATACGGACAAATCGGGGTCGCTTAATTTTAATCCATTCCATTGTTGTAAGAAACCCCATTAACATATCATCTGGTCATATTATGTATTAGACAACGTGGTGTTTCAGAGTAAAAGGCCTGGACGTCAATAGGTTAATATAGGGTTAAACAAAATTCCAACGTGAGTATGTTATAGAGTGCCAGCAAAGGTGTGGAGAATAGTAGAGTCAGCACACTGGTCAGAGTACTGATATGCTTAACATGCGGACCATATAACACATTAATGTTGGTGTGCCGTTTATCCCTATACTTACCTTAAAGTGCGGCTCAATAAGCCGACTACATTCTGCGATGAATGTGAATGACAATGGGTTATGTTAAAGTAGGGAAACAGTCGTATGAGTGGCATTGGAATGAGAATACATGACACATCAAAGTATTGTAATACTATGGTACAGGTTATATGCTACCATGTTGAAGAGACTCTAACAACCAACAACCCCGTTATGTAACTTACACGATGTATCCCATCATTTCATCTCTTCTATCAACAGGAGGGTGTACAGTCAAGTAACTTATATCCTATTGGCTGAGTTATGGTACCTAACCCCTACCAGTTTAATATATACAACTCACTACACATTGCTACGCCATTCGAAGCACTCTCCGTGTCCTTTCGTCACTAGGCAACATGTTCCACATCGAGAAGTGGCCTTTACCCAAGACACAAGCTCATGTGTGCTCCTATTGCAACAGTAAAACATCCCCGCCCACCTATCTAATGTGGGTAGCAGTTAGCTACTGTCGATAAGAACAGGATAAATCCAATTAAATTACAGCGAGAATAGTCATGGTCGGTTTTTGCTGTCTGTCATCTAAATTATTATCATTTTGAATAAAAAGGAGATCTAAAATAAGTATCTGACTTCATAAAATGTCATTGAATTAAATATATGTGTTATGTGCAGCCGGATTTGAGTCGGCGATTGCTCGACCTTGGGGCGGCCACTTTAAGCTCTACACTAATACCTGGATCCTGCAACGGGGCAACTTGTGCGATAAAGTGTCATTTTGTCTTAAATATCAACATTGCAAATTGTAAAATAGCAGAAGCTATTGGATTTTTTCAAGCATAAATTACAAAAGTAATCTAAATACCTGCAGCTGATGAAAGGTTGTATTGTTCTGCTGCGTTGAATTTCTTTTAGTTGGTCGTTTTATCATAAGACTATCACTTTTGTTCGATGTAATGTATGCCTCATCGGCCACGTTATGTGGGTTGATGACACTTTACAAAGCTATGTTTAAATTTTTCATTGGGAGCCACATTGGGCATGGAAGTATCAAAATTCTTCAAAATGTGAAAGTTTGCTGCCGGACATCGTGGACGGAGGACATAAGCTATCATATGACGCAGGATATAAGTATGCAATTATCAGGACCTGACATGACCTCATGAAATGCTTTGAATAAAATAGCTATTTGACGTCTAGCCACATGTGAACCAGCGATCTTGCTCAGCCAGGAGGTGGCCACTTTAAGCTCGGGCCAGCCATCCTAATCTAGAGGCGGCCACCTGGAGATTGTTTTAAGCTGGAGACATTGACATTAACCCGGAGTCGGCCACCTTTACTGGTAGGCGGCCGCTTTAAGACCAGCAACCTTAACAGCCACCTTAACATGGCGGTGGCGACCTTAACATGAGGGCGACCACCTTAACCTGGAGGTAGCTACCTTATCCTGGAGGTGGACATTACCTTAACTAGGAGGCCGCCATCGTAACCTGGAGGCAGCTGCTTTAAGCTGGAACCCGCCACCTTATTCTAGAGTCAGCCACCTTAACCTGGAGACGGCCTCCTAGTGCTGGAACCAAACACCTTAACCTGGAGCCAGCATCCTTAACCTGGAAGCGGCCACTTCAAGCCGCTCCAAGCCACCTTAACCTGGAGGCGGCTGCTTCAAGCTTGAGCCAGCCACCTCAACCTAGAGGCAGCTACGTTAAACTTGAGCTAGCCGTCTTATCCTGGAAGCAGCCACCTTAACTTCGAGGCGGCAACCTTAACCTGGAGGTAGCCACCTTAACTTCGAGGCGGCCACCTTAACCTGGAGGCTGCCGCTTCAAGCTTGAGTCAGCCATCTCAACCTGGTGGCGGCTATGTTAAACTTGAGCTAGCCGTCTTATCCTGGAGCCAGCCACCTTAACTTTGAGGTAGCCACCTTAACTTGGTGACAGCCACCTTAACTTGAAGGTGGCCACCTTAACTTGCAGTAAGCCATTTTAACCATTACAATATCTTGTTCCGCCACCCCCACTCTTGCTATGCCACAGAACCATTTTGTCCTCAATCTAAACATTTGGAAAAAAACAAGCCATGGTATTTCTCTCAATTAAAGATACAAAAGTAAGTATAATGCTTACATTTAATTTGATATTATTATAACTATATAAAACTTCATAACTCATGATCATCCTCTAAAAAGTCTGTAAAATCTCGATAATGTACCATGATTACCTATTCTACATCCGGCTCCTTGTCAGTCGATCAGTGCTTTGTTACCAGCAGATCGTGGTTGCCCCTGTATAGATCCCCAGGACACGGGTCAGCAGGCTTCCCTCACGCGACGTTGCCTGCGATAATATACTTCCAGTGAAAATAGAATCCTACTTTCATTATTAAGATAAAGCCATGTATCAAAATGCAATATCTATATAATACGTGAATAGCACAAATGTCTAAAGCTTATATGAAGCCCACAGTTCATGTGACGCATGCAGTCTGAGGGTTTTTCAAACACACCTGAACATATACTGAGGTGTTGTTGATTTGAATTAATACTTGAGTGAGTCGACATATTGACTCACCACAATCTGGTCATAGGGGCGCACCTTTCAAGTGTATCAAAATTCATCACGGGCTCAGTGAAGTGAATCTCAGCTAGGGTAGTTTTGTGAATCTCAGCTGAAGTAGAATAGGCAGTCCCAAAAAAAGAAAGTATACCGACAATATACGCTGGGTATACTTGCGAGGTAAGTCAGTGCAGTATGGTTGGAGTAACGGCTCTCAGAATTTTCTTAGGAATATGTTGGATTTCAGTGAAAAGACAGCAGGTACAAGGTGAGTGTATTGTCTTTAAGATATATCACGTCACGTTAAGATATTTACATCTGTATTACATCGGCGCGAACACACATCCCCGTCGCATATTTACCCAGGCTATCTGTGTGCTGATGAGGCTCTCCCTATCATTATGTTCGCCAAACTGGTACTGTTTGTGAACACTGGTCATTAAGTAATTGAGTATATGCGACACTCGGGAGCCACCTAGCGGTTTGTGAGATGTTCAGGGTGGTAAATAGCAGTTGATGTGCTTCCTAGAGGGGCATAAATTATCAGGTGTACTTCACAAACTAGTGCCAGTGGTTGAGGGGCGTAACCTTCTAAAGATAAGCGTCGGGAGGGCGATGTGTATTTTACACCGAGTTTGGTCGTTAAGGAATAAGAATTAGAGGCCAGTTACCTTGGACAGCACTTGATTTCGTGATGTACATCTCATCAGTATATTCGTACCATCGCTAAGCTTTATGTTACTTTGATATCTTGACTGTCAGCACGACACCACCTCGTTACCCAAGACGTCCCACTTTACCTTCCACCCCCACCACCCCCCTCCGCCGCTATGGTTAGAGACGGGTCCCGCTTTCGCAAACTTTGTTCACCTTTAAACATGCTGCCTTTGAGATGAACATTCCAACAAGGTGCTGTCTACGATGTCGCTGTGTATGGAAGCCGATCTCCATGAATTTGTTCCCTTTCTGTATTTGCCATCTGTACGTCCATAATGACCTATCTATGGCTGTTATTTGTTGCAGCTTGTATATTCGGCAGTCAGCCCAGCTGTTCTTTTCCATGTAATTGCGCTAACGATGATGTCTGCGATGAAACAACTGGTGCGTGTCCTGGTGGATGTAGACAGGGGCAACCACGACGTGCTGGTAACGAGGGATTGTTCGACTGGAGAGGACCAGGATGTAGGATAGGTAATTATGATGGCAGTTAGTATACAAATTTAATTTACTTATAATATTAGAATGATAATTGGGTTGCTACATAAAATATATAGTTGTGTTCAAAACAATTTGTAGCAAACGTTCACAGGCAACATTGCGTATAAGAAGACCGCCACACAGAGAGGGCAGTTTTGGGACCCTAACAACGCCGTTGATGGTCTGCTGCCTCCGCCTGAACCCACTCGCTGCGCTCACACAGCCTTTGGGCCAGGCAATGCATGGTGGATGGTAGATCTTGAGGGCCATTATAGCATAGACGACATTACAGTATTCAACAGGGGGTCATGTAAGTATGCTTACCAGCACATATACACGCAAATAAACTATACATACAATTTGTATGCATAGATATTTGCATGTATGTATGTATGTATGTATGTATGTATGTATGTATGTATGTATGTATGTATGTATGTATGTATGTATGTATGTATGTATGTATGTATGTATGTATGTATGTATGTATGTATGTATGTATGTATGTATGTATGTATGTATGTATGTATGTATGTATGTATGTATGTGTATGTATGTATGTATGTATGTATGTATGTATGTATGTATGTGTGTATGTATGTATGTATGTATGTATGTATGTGTATGTGTGTATGTATGTGTGTATGTATGTCTGTATGTCTGTATGTATGTATGTATGTATGTATGTATGTATGTATGTATGTATGTATGTATGTATGTATGTATGTATGTATGTATGTATGTATGTATGTATGTATGTATGTATGTATGTCTGTATGTCTGTATGTATGTATGTATGTATGTATGTATGTATGTATGTATGTATGTATGTATGTATGTATGTATGTCTGTCTGTATGTATGTATGTATGTATGTATGTCTGTATGTATGTATGTATGTGTATGTCTGTATGTATGTATGTATGTATGTATGTATGTATGTATGTATGTATGTGTCTGTCTGTCTGTGTATGTATGTATGTATGTATGTATGTATGTATGTATGTATGTATGTATGTTGTATGTATGTATGTATATGTATGTATGTATGTATGTATGTATGTATGTATGTATTTGCATGTAGGCATTGATTTATATATTAATAGATGTATTCATTATTTGTCTTTTATTTGTGTCACAATCACTTTAGATACCTTGCAATGAATGCAATTTGTATTGTAATAGTTTGCAGTTAACATATTATGTCATTGGTTTTTGTGGGTAGTGATTGTAAGTGTTGTTTCAGCTGGATACAGGACAGGCTACTTTAACATCCGGGTCGGAAACAACAGTAACTTCACCAACAACGCCCTGTGTGTATACTACGAGGGTCCAGTGTCCAGTGGAGGTTACGTAACTCTGTCTTGTACCTCAGATCTCGTCGGTCGCTATGTTTCAATGGAGAGAACAGGAGGCGGAAGAGAACCCAATATTATCGGTATTTGTGAGATGGTTTGATGGGACATGAAAGTGTCCAGACAGGTAAGTCATTTATGAACATCGGTTCCTGTCATTTAATGTAAAGTGGGTACAATAACTGATATTGTAGTACTTTTGTCATGCTATTTGTCATTGACTGAACGAGCATATCTGTGCGGATTGTATTTATTCATTAAGACAACTACAGATTAGTCCACACTGCCTACGAGGACTGTGATTTGTACTAAGCCGAAATATTTTTAGGCATCTAGTAGTGATTTCGCTTTCAATATAAACATGTACGATCCCTGATGATTTACATATATCTCGCATTACATTTACTGGTTATCAATTCAGACTGCATCCGATGTGTTTCTTCGTGTGATGACATCGTCGGCTGTAGAGAATGCTCCGGGTTTAAACCACCCCACTGCACGACACGTGAGAATATATACGACTACAATAAAGATGTCAACATTTTCTATCCTCCCCATCGATGTCACGACTAATTTTGTACACGGTCTGAATGCTTCACCACTGCTATACTGGCCATAATTATCGCTTAATTACGTTGGTTGAAGCGTGCGAGGCTGGTCGGTACGGGATCAACTGTGAGTCGTCCTGCTCTGAGCATCACTGTGAAGGAGGATCTACGATGTGCAATAACATGAATGGAGGATGTCCTGATGGATGTCAAGACTGGTATCTAGAAGATCAATGCATCACACATATCAGTCAGTAGATCGTTTGATATTCCTGTTGAACCCTCATTTAGCTGTGAAATTGGGCTTTATTAATTCCTATCATTCTCTCTATACAAATATGGTATGAGTGTCACAACGATCAAACTAAGCCTGTGGGCCGTTAAATATTGCGTTTTTTGGCTGATTTCGGACACCAACGCCCTCACCCCTTCTGTAACGCCCCATAAAACCAATCTAAACACTTCCCTTTACGCTCGGTAATGCTAGCCTACATACACCCGCATACCCCGCTCCATACACTTAATCCCCGTCGTTTTGCAATTCTTCAACGGCCCTTTTTCAGTTCTTGACTTGTATAAGGAGCAACGCACGTTTATAATAAAAGTATGCCTTATTCCCTATGTAATACACACACAGCAAAACCCAGTCTCAACCGTCATACAGCTATATCAGGAGCCGCTGTCAGCTCCTCACAAATCAGAGTGACGTGGGGAGGAGATGATGAATTAATAGCGAACCTGGCTCAGTACTACGGCTACCTGGTCCAGTATAAAACCAATACAGACCTCAACTTCTTCCCGGGACCGAATGTATCTCACGTAGATGGTGAAGCTGAACACAGCGCCATCATCAGGGAGTTGATCCACAACACCGTGTACACACTGAGAGTAAGTGTGTACAGACAGCAGGGAGATCTATTCGAGGTGTCACCATGGCCGACACGGGAAGTGATGGTTAAGACATCATGTCGGGGTATGTGTTATTTCACCACTCCACTATGCAGCCTTTTTACGTGGCGATGCTATTGCACAACTACGCCCATGTGTATGTGATGGAAGAATTGTTTCCACCAGATTTAATTATGATATGTGAAAATTACATGCAACGATTAAGACATCATGCAATGGTATGCATTATATCATCAATCCAACACACGGTGTTAATTCATAACTGGTGGATCACATTCCAATAATTAGTCAATGTAATAACAATCCAACACTAAACGCTATGATTGTCATGAAACTGAACACAGCATTTTGATTTCAGCCCTGACCAAGTCATGTTATTAAATAGAACACTTTGCTTTCAGTTCCTGACCAAGTCACACAAATGAACATAGCAATCAGCGTCGTTGTAAACGTAGAGTGGCAGGCAAGTGAAAAACGAATGAGATCCCAGCCAATCGACGCTTCTCCTCCCCAGTTTCATATGTAAAGTTGTATGCAGGTCTAGTGAAACAATGGACACTAATTTAGTTTAACTTATCCAGTCCCACAAAGACCATTAATGTCTTGAACTAAGTGTTGTCATGTCATCCCGCATTTAGGTAAAACAGATTTATAAACCCTGTCTAGTTTTCAAACGGGTTTTATGGAATGACCCAGACGAATTCTCTGTGCGACGCAGTTGATTGAAAAATTGTTAGGTCTGTGAATCATGTCCAAAGACGGGTTAATTAAGATTGGAAAGTCTTAGACCTGTAAGAGTACCCCTAAGGCGGGTTCAAAAAGGTCAGTCAGGTATGGCTTTCACATCTCGCCTTTATATATTTGAAGCCAGACAGGAGGCAAACGGTTAACAGACAAACATTCTTATCACAATCAGGAAGTACACGTTGAAGGCTGGACTTGTAGCAAATATGTCTTTGTCCAACAGTCAGCGCCATCTGGATGTGAAAATATCTTGTCCATCCACGTCCTCTACAGACGCATAGGAACTGACGAGTGGATGACACAGGACGTCAAGGACCCCACCACGTCCACCAGCGTCAGTATCGCTGACGTCACTGGTGGTCAATGGGAAGTCAAGATCCGCGTTTTCAACAATGAAAACATCTCCTCAGATTCCATGTCTGAGACGTTTACTATACCCGGTAATCCACCGACAGCAACAGAGACTACACAGAATAAGGGACTTCCGGGTATTGAAAACGTCATTTCCATTATTCACTGAAGTTTCACATTACAGATATAAACATATAAATCTATATACATATATATATAGAGAGATATATATATAGATATATATATATATATATATATATATATATATATATATATATATATATATATATATATATATATATATATATATATATATATATATATATATATATATATATATATATATATATATATATATATATATATATATATATGTATTGGTACCACATTTACTCGATTATTCAATCGTCTGTCCCAAAACAAACAATTTTGCACAACGCCGCTCTGCTACAAAGTGCTGCATGATAAGTTGTAAACCATGGTCAGCTTTGCTACACAAGTAATGCAGGGTATACTGCAATTATAGATCATTGTTATGACATGCGTCATGAAAGTGTGCCATTGTATGTAAACACGCGATTGGATGAATGAATTGTTCCAGGTGCAACTTCATTGACCACCACGGCTGCATTAACAACTGAATCCTGTCTTCCAGCAGGAGGTCATCTCTATTGTGGCATTGCTCCATACACTATATGTTTGTTAAATGCTGATATTTCTTTAAAAGCTTTGTGAAGCAAAACGTTTGATTCGTTGTTGCTATGCAACCTCCAAAGACCGATTTGAATATCATGCAGTCTGTGTATTGGTCATTTTGCAGATTGCTCTTGCAGCACGTACGAGCGTCTGACTATTTCGTTTGCAGTTCTCTTTGGTATTTCTGCTCTGGTTAATCTTGGCATTATATCGAGTTGTATCTGGGGTAAAATTAGCAAAGAACAAAGCAAATTGCCACCTAAAACACCTGAGGAGTCTCCCGATGCAGGTACCGCCAGTTATAACCCGACTGGTCACTATGAAGGATTAGTGGTGAGTTGTTATATCTAACATGCGTGATACGGCGTTTGGTTTGTCAATTAATGTCCCACGCTTCTTCCATTCTGGTACATTCAGGGACCGATGTCCATCGAACCAGAAAGTCCGTATGTTGAGCTCCGTATGGACGTGATTCGAGCACCAGTCGAACCAGAGTATGAGCAGATGTAACAACACTACTCCATATGGATGAGAGCAAGGTACCAGACTCGGGGCGCGAAACAATATTATAACTGAAGTCCCTTGTTTTGTTTACATAAACACTGCTGTACTTAATTCCTATAATCACCATTAATGTGGTAGGAGTATTCTGTCTAATATGCACATTAGTTGAATGTTCGCAAATAGCGTTGTCAAACATTGTTGTTCTTATTATAAACTACCATCTTGCAGTAAAATCAGCTGGTGACAGCTTAGATATCATTTGCATTAGAAACAAAGGTTTACTGGAGCTTGTAGGTAAAACCACCATAGGTTCACGCTGCTGTGTGTGTTTATGGTACTTAACCTGATTTTACGACATGCTTTTGATATTGACGTCCACTAAATGAACATACATCTTATCATTTGAATCAATTGCAGGCCATCGGGTTGTGTTAGTTTAGATCGCGTTTCTCATTATATGAAATAAGTAAATGTATTGATATAACATTAGACTATGTCGATAGAATTTCTACTGGCCGTTTGGTTCCATCAAAACTTTTTCCTGGGCATATTATCCTTGACACCCTGCAACAGCTGCAGTCAAATTACAGATGTTGAATTAATCAAATTGGCGCCGGGACGCATTGTAGTTAAGGCTCTTTCCTGTCACTATACTGAGGCGGGGCAGGGTATGTCACTGTAGGTTAAAGAAGGGTAATTACCAAGTTTATTTAGAGAATATTTCTATGAAGCGTGACAGCCCCACCGTTTAGACGCACCTACTTATACTGCCCCCACTTCCACAGGGTTGCACTAGTTGCTTTCACCACCGACTGAATGTTGTGGGTTGTGATCCAAATATTTAGTTGTTTGGGTTGTTACCAGTAATGGATGCACATGCAACACTCGCTCTATAAGTTGGTGCGAAAGTAATTGAAAACCAATATTCTTTTGCATAATAAAAACAATTATTGAAAAGTGTGATATTTCCTGACTTGCCGTTTAGCTGGTCGATGATATGGACAAATCGAGGTCGCTTAACTTTGTTAATCCATTCCATTGTTGTAAGAAACCCCATTAACATATCATCTGGTCATATTATGTATTAGACAACGTAGTGTTTCAGAGTAAAAGGCCTGGACGTCTTTAGGTAAGGTTAATATAGGGTTAAACAAAATTCCAACTTGAGTGTGTTATAGAGTGCCAGCAAAGGTGTGGAGAATAGTAGAGTCAGCACACTGGTCAGAGTACTGATATGCTTAACATGCGGACCACATAACACATTAATGTTGGTGTGCCGTTTATCTCTATACTTACCTTAACGCGCGGCACAATACCCCGAATAATTCTGCGATAAATGTGAATGACAATGGGTTATGTTTAAGTAGGGAAACAGTCGTATGAGTGTCATTGGAATGAGAATACATGACACATCAAAGTATTGTAATACTATTGGTCAAGTTATATGCTACCATGTTGAAGAGACTCTAACAACCAACAACCCCGTTATGTAACGTGGTGTGGCTACGCCAGGTGTCAATCACCTGTGAACTAGTTATTTGATATGGAAAACAAGTAATCGCACATTCTACTCACATCACTTGCCAGTGTTTTTTTTATGGTGTTTCTCATCTATGCATGATGAATAAGCGTTAAAGATCCATACCTAACATTCACGCACCACTAAATCATTGATACAACGTTTCTCATTCATGTTACTAGCTCAAACCATTCACTTTTGTCGACTTGACTAACAAAAGTGCCACACAGTTGATATATAAGCCAGAAATCTGATAAGCTCATTAAATGTACGCGAAGCCACCTGATCTGCTGTCAGGGTCCATAGAGAGCATGACAGCACCAATGGACTTGTTAATGGGGGAGATTGTCGTGGTGCATTACGGTTGTATAGGAGCGTTACATTCCTTGTAAGTTGACCAGAGTAAGGCACGCCTGCAAAGGAACATTGTCCTATGTTGTTGTAGCATGAACTGGAGTCGATCAGTTCGCTGATGGTCTGACAATACCACGTGTGGTATTGACCGAAGTTTGCTATGATTGACTAACATAAGTTAGGTGCTGAATGGCGTGGTGACGAAGAATTAACAGCACTTTGTTTTCCTTATGTAAGTCAGGTTTTGAATGGCGTTGTGACGAAGCATTAAAAACAGTTTGTTTTCCTAACATAAAGCTGGCGTTGAATAGATTTGTTACAAAGCATTAACAGCCCATTGCTTCCCTAACATAAACCTGGTGTTGAATGGCTTTGTGACAAAGCATTAGCAGCCCTTTGTCTCCTTATATAAGTCAGGTTCTGAATGATGTTGTGACGCATCATTAACTGCTAATATAAGTCATTTGTTTAATGGCGTAGTTTTGTAACTACTGTGATTGATGCGGTACATCTTAACACGATGTATCCCATCATTTCATCTCTTCTATCAACAGGAGGATGTACAGTCAAGTAAATTATATCCTATTGGCTGAGTTATGGTACTTAACCCCTACCAGCTTAATATATACAACTCACTACATTAATAAAAGCACCAGACTGTTTACACATTGCTACGCCATACGAAGCACTCTCCGTGTCCTTTCGTCACTAGGCATCGAGAAGTGGCCTTTACCCAAGACGCAAGCTCATGTGTGCTCCTATTGCAACAGTAAAACATACCCGCCCACCTATCTAATATGGGTAGCAGCTAGCCACTGTCGACAAGAGCAGGATAAACACATTCCATCAAATTCCAGCGATAATATTCATGGTCGGTTTTTGCTGTCTGGCATCTAAATTATTATCATTTTGTATAAAAGGAGATCTAAAATAAGTATCTGACTTCATAAATTGTCGTTGAATTAAATATATGTGTTAGGTGCAGCCGGATTTGAGTCGTCTATTTCTCGACCATAGGGCGGCCACTTTAAGCTCTACACTATGTTGTTCCTCCACCGGCCACTCTTAATATTTACCTGGATCATGAAACGGGACAACTTGTGCGATAAAGTGTCATTTTGTCTTAAATATCAACATTGCAAAATAGCAGAAGCTATTGGATTTTTTCCAGCATAAAATACAAAAGTAATCTAAATGCCTGCAGCTGATGAAAGGTTGTATTGTTCTGCTGCGTTGAATTTCTTTTAGTTGGTCCTTTTCTCATAAGACTATCACATTTGTTCGATGTAATGTATGCCTCATCGGCCACGTTATGTGGGTTGATGACACTTTTCAAAGCTATGTTTAAATTTTTCATTGGGAGCCACATTGGGCATGGAAGTATCAAAATTCTTCAAAATGTGAAAGTTTGCTGCCGGACAACGTGGACGGAGGACTAAGTTATCATATGACGCAGGATATAAGTATGCAATTATCAGGACCTGACATGACCTCATGAAATGCTTTGAATAAAATAGCTATTTGACGTCCAGCCACATGTGAACCAGCGATCTTTCTCAGCCAGGAGGTGGCCACTTTAAGCTCGGGCCAGCCATCCTAATCTAGAGGCGGCCACCTGGAGATCATTTTAAGCTGGAGACAGTGACCTTAACCTGGAGTCGGCCACCTTAACTGGTAGGCGGCCGCTTTAAGACCAGCAACCTTAACAGCCACCTTAACATGGCGGTGGCGACCTTAACATGAGGGCGACCACCTTAACCTGGAGGTAGCCACCTTAACCTGGAAGCGGCCACTTCAAGCCGCTCCAAGCGGCTGCTTGAAGCTTGAGCCAGCCACCTCAACCTGGAGGCGGCTACGTTAAACTTGAGCTAGCCGTCTTATCCTGGAGCCAGCCACCTTAACTTCGAGGCGGCCACCTTAACCTGGAGGCAGCCACCTTAACTTCGAGGCGGCCACCTTAACCTGGAGCCAGCCACCATAACTTCGAGGCGGCCACCTTAACCTGGAGGCGGCCCCTTTAAGCTGAAACCGGCCAATTTAACTTGGAGACAGCCACCTTAGCTTGGAGGTGGCCACCTTAACTTGAAGGAAGCCATTTTAACCATTACAATATCTTGTTCCGCCACCCCCACTCTTGCTATGCCACAGAACCATTTTGTCCTCAATCTAAACATTTTTAAAAAAACAATAGCCACGGTATTTCTCTCAATTAAAGATACAAAAGTAAGTATAATGCTTACATTTAATTTGATATTATTATAACTATATAAAACTTCATAACTCATGATCATCCTCTAAAAAGTCTGTAAAATCTCGATAATGTACCATAATTACCTATTCTACATCCGGCTCCTTGTCAGTCGAACAGTGCTTTGTTACCAGCAGGTCGTGGTTGCCCCTCACGCGACGTTGCCTGCGAAAATATACTTCCAGTGAAAATAGAATCCTACTTTCATTATCAAGATAAAGCCATGTATCAAAATACAATATCTATATAATACGTGAATAGCACAAATGTCTAAAACTTATCTGAACCCTCAGTTCATGTGACGCATGCAGTTGGAGTGTTTTTTCAAACACACCTGAACATATACTGAGGTGTGGTTGATTTGAATTGATACTTGAGTGAGTCGACATATTGACTCACCACAATCTGGTCATAGGGGCGCACCTTTCAAGCGTATCAAAATCCATCACGGGCTCAGTGAAGTGAATCTCAGCTAGGGTAGTTTTGTGAATCTCAGCTGAAGTAGGATAGGCAGTCCCAAAAAAAGAAAGTATACCGACAAAATACGCTGGGTATACTTGCGAGGTAAGTCAGTACAGTATGGTTGGAGTGACGGCGCTCAGAATTTTCTTAGGAATGTGTTGGATTTCAGTGAAAAGACAGCAGGTACAAGGTGAGTGTATTGTCTAAAAGATATATCACGTCACGTTAAGATATTTACAACTGTATTACATCGGCGAGAACACACATCCCCGTCGCATATTTACCAGGCTATCTGTGTGCTGATGAGGCTCTCCCTATCACCTTATGTTCGCCCAACTGGTACTGTTTGGGAACACTGGTCATGAAGTAATTGAGTATATGCGACACTCGGGAGCCACCTAGCGATTTGTGAGATGTTCAGGGTGGTAAATAGCAGTTGATGTGCTTCCTAGCGGGGCATAAATTATCAGGTGCACTTCACAAACTAGTGCCAGTCGTTGAGAGGCGTAACCTTTTAAAGATAAACGTCGGGAGGGCGATGGGTATTTTACACCGAGTTTGGTCGTTAAGGAATAAGAATTAGAGGCCGGTTACCTTGGACAGCACTTGATTTCGTGATGTACATCTCATCAGTATATTCGTACCATCGCTAAGCTTTATGTCACTTTGATATCTTGACTGTCAGCACGACACCACCTCGTTACCCAAGACGTCCCACTTTACCTTCCACCCCCACCACCCCCCTCCGCTACTTTGGTTAGAGACGGATCTCGCTTTCACAACCTTTGTTCACCTTTAAACAAGCTGCCTTTAAGATTAACATTTCAACTAGGTGCTGTCTGCGATGTCGCTGTGTAAGGAAGCCAATCTCCATGAATTTGTTCCCTTTCTGTATTTGCCATCTGTACATCCAAAATGCCCTCTCAATAGCTGTTATTTGTGGCAGCTGGTATATTCGGAAGTCAACCGGGCTGTTCTTTTCCATGTAATTGCGCCAACGATGATGTTTGTGATGAAACAACTGGTGCGTGTCCTGGTGGATGTAGACAGGGGCAACCACGACCTGCTGGTAACGAGGCATTGTTCGACTGGCGAGGACCAGGATGTAGGATAGGTAATTATGATGGCAGTTAGTATACAAATTTAATTTACTTCTAACATTAGAATGATAATATATATTTGTGTTCAAAACAATTTGTAGCAAACGTTTACAGGCAACATTGCGTATAAGAAGAACGCCACGCAACGAGGGCAGTTTTGGGACGCAAACAACGCCGTTGATGGTCAGCTGCCTCCGCCTGAAATGCAACACTGCACTCACACAGACTTTGGGCCAGGCAATGCATGGTGGATGGTAGATCTTGACGGGCTTTATAGCATAGACAACATTACGATATTCAACAGGGGGTCATGTAAGTATGCTTACGAGCACATATACACACAAATAAACTATACATACAATTTGTATGCATAGATATTTGCATCACTATAGATATCTTGCAATGATGTAGTTTGTATTATAATACATTGCAGTTAACATATTACGTCATTGGTTTTTGTGGGTAGTGATTGTTTGTGTTGTTTCAGCTGGAAAGAGGACAGGCTACTTTAACATCCGGGTCGGAAACAACAGTAACTTCACCAACAACGCCCTGTGTGTTTACTACGCGGGTCCGGTGCCTGATGGAGGTAACGTAACTCTGTCTTGTACCTCAGGTCTCGTCGGTCGCTATGTTTCAATGGAGAGAACAGGAGACGGAACAGATCCCAAAATTATCAATATCTGTGAGATGGTTGTGATGGGACATGAAAGTGTCCAGACAGGTTAGTCAGTACTGAACATCGGTTCCTGTCATTTAATGAAGTGGGTACAATAACTGATATTGCATTACTTTTGTCATGCTATTAGTAATTGACTGTACGAACATATCTGCACGGTTTTAATTTTCATTACGACAACTACAGAATACTCCACACTGCCTACAAGGGCTGCGATTTGTACTAAGTTGATATATTCTTAGGCATCTAGTAGTGATTTCGCTTCCAGTATAAACATGTACAATCCATAATGATTCACATATAACTCGCATTACATTAGACTGGTTATCAATTCAGACTGCGTCCGATGTGTTTCTTCGTGTGACGACATCGTCGGCTGTAGAGAATGCTCAGGGTTTAAACCACCTCACTGCACGACACGTGAGAATATATACGTCTACAATAAAGAGGTCAAAATTTTCTATCCTTCCCTTTGATGTCACGGCTAATTTTGTACACGGTCTGAATGCTTCACCACTGCTATACTGGTCATAATTATCGCTAAATTACGTTGGTTGAAGCGTGCGAGGCTGGTTGGTATGGGATCAACTGTGAGTCGTCCTGCTCTGAGCACCACTGTGAGGGAGGATCTATGGTGTGCAATAACATGAATGGAGGATGTCCTGATGGATGTCAAGACTGGTATCTAGGAGCTCAATGCATCACACATATCAGTCAGTAGATCGTTTGATATTCCTGTTGAACCCTCATTTAGCTGTGAAATAGGGCTTCATTAATTCCTATCATTCTCTCACTATAAATATTGTATGAGTGTCACAACGATCAAATTAAGCCTGTGGGCCGTTCAAATATTGCGCTTTTTGGCTGATTTTGGACACCAATGCCCCCACCCCCTCTCTGTAACGCCCCATAAAACCAATTTAAACACTTCCCTTTACGCTTGGTAATGCTAGCCTACATACACCCGCATACCCCGCTCCATACACTTAATCTCAATCGTTTTGCAATTCTTCAACGGCCCTTTTTCAGTTCTTGACTTGTATAAGGAGCAACGCACATTTATGATAACAGTATGCCTTATTCCCTATGTAATACACACACAGATGAATCCAGTCTTAACCGTCAGACACCTATATCAGGAGCCGCTGTCAGCTCCTCACAAATCAGAGTGACGTGGGGAGGAGATGATGAAGTAATAGCGAACCTGGCTCAGCACTACGGCTACCTGGTCCAGTATAAAACCAATACAGGCCCCGACTTCCTCCCGGGACCGAATGTATCTCACGTAGCTGGTGAAGCTGAGTACAGCGCCATCATTAGGGAGTTGATCCACAACACCGTGTACACACTGAGAGTAAGTGTGTACAGGCAGCAGGGAGATCTATTCGAGGTGTCACCATGGCCGACACGGGAAGTGATGGTTAAGACATCATGTCGGGGTATGTGTTATTTCATCGCTTCACTATGCAGCCTTTTTACATGGCGATGCTATTGCACAACTACGCCCCATGTGTATGTGATGGAAGAATTGTTTCCATCAGATTTTATTATGATATGTGAAAATCACATGCAACGATTAAGACATCATGCAATGGTATGCATTATATCATCAATCCCCCACGCGGTGTTAATTCATAACTGGTGGATCACATTCCAATAATTAGTCAATGTCATAACAATCCGACACTAAACGCTATGATTGCCATGAAACTGAACACAGCATTCTGATTTCTGCCCTGACCAAGTCATGTTATTAAATAGAACACTTTGCTTTCAGCTCCTGACCAAGTCACACAAATGAACATAACAATCAGCGTCGTTGTAAACGTAGAGTGGCAGGCAAGTGAAAAACGAATGAGATCCCAGCCAATCGACGCCTCTCCTCCCCAGTTTCATATTTTAATTTGTATGCAGGCCTAGCGAAACAATGGACACTAATTTGCTTTAACTTATCCAGTCCCACAAAGACCATCAATGTCTTGGACTAAGTGACGTCATGTCATCCCGCATTTAGGTAAAACAGATTTATAAACCCTGTCTAGTTTTCAAACGGGTTTTATGGAATGACCAAGACGAATTATCTGTGCGACGCAGTTGATTGAAAAATTATTAGGTCCCTGAATCATGTCCAAAGACGGGTTAATTAAAATTGAAAAGTCTTAGACCTGTAAGAGTACCCCTAAGGCGGGTTCAATGAGGTCAGTCAGGTATGGCTTTCATATCTCGCCATTATATATTTGAAGCCAGACAGGAGGCAAACGGTTAACAGACAAACATTCTTATCACAATCAGGAAGTACATGTTGAAGGCTGGACTTAGCAAATATGTCTTTGTCCAACAGTCAGCGCCATCTGGATGTGACAATATCTCGTCCATCCACGTCCTCTACAGACGCATAGAGCTGAATAGTGGATGACGCAGGACGTCATGGACCCCACCACGTCCACCAGCGTCAGTATCGCTGACATCACTGGTGGTCAATGGGAAGTTAAGATCCGCGTTTTCAACAATGAAAACATCTCCTCAGATTCCATGTCTGAGACGTTTACTATACCCGGTAATCCACCGACAGCAACAGAGACTACACAGAATAAGGGACTTCCGGGTATTGAAAACGTCATTTCCTTTATTCATTGAAGTTTCACATTACAGATACTGCTCTCAGAATCCAAGATACCGTATATAAGTTGAACATTGATGATTTTGCTTATTCAATATATCCCCATGCAGTAGTCATACGCACAACAGAGCATATGGCGATACTCTATGTGATATCATTGTTTAGTTGTAACCTTCCAGAAACAGGAAATCCAACAGGAGTTATAGCGGGTGCTGCTGCAGGTGGCCTGTTGCTTCTAGTCATAGTCATCGTTGTCGTCTGTGTGAGGTAAGGCTTGCTGTCAAGATGATTTGCGCATGGTCAAGCTTACACGTAGAGCAATTAAACACATGCTATGCTTACAATTGGTCTGTGATTGCACCAGCGCAATACAGTAAGGTATTGAACCAGAATTTAACGGGATCTTACTATCAACATTTACAGAAGACGCAGCAAGCGGCATTCTAACACAGAGGGGGAGGACAACATGGCGGCCGCCCATCGTCGTGAGTAGTCCCCTGGTATTATTTCAATGGTGTATATAGTTTTACTGTATCAAACGACGGCCAATCTTTTCATATTGACTGTCTCCAGTTAGCTTTGAATCCATTGTGTGAAGTGTCGGACGTGTCAGTGGACAAGCCAGTAGGTGTCGTTGGGCCTGTAAGTAAACCCTCAATAGCTTCTAAACCCGTGGGCTTATCTAGACCATCGTCGGCAGCAGCATCAACATCAGCATCAACACCATCGGCATCAGCATCATCATCAACAGCAGCAGAAGCAGTGAGAAATCAGGAAATGACACCACCACAGTCTGAACCCGCTTCACGATCTCTTGGTTCTGACCACCACCTACAAGTTCTACCACCAGCTTTGCAAATTGCTCCGCCAACCTCAGGAAGTCTTTCCAACGCAACTTTCTCTATCACACAACTAAAGGCACACATCAATGAGCTCACACAGCCTATACCAATGGAACATGTCCAAAAAACTAAGGATGGAAAGAAAGATATCATCGATGGATTTGGCAGAGAATTTGACGTCAGTACATTGTAACTCAGATTTTGCAATGGCATTGTACATGGGCGGTTCTCTGGCAGTATTATAAGCTGAGTTGTATGTGAAGCATTATCACAAACAGAGAACCTGCTCAATGATATGATCAATCATGATAGGGTACGGTCTCAAAATCGAACCTTGTCGTAAACGTTGCCGGTTAGTTTAGTCTTAAGATGCCTAGACATATTGACAATATAGTTTAATGTTATCCAATTGCAGGATTTACCCGGGGCAGATTTCAAAACCCGGGAGTCTGGTCGTTCACAAGCTAACATGGCCAAGAATAGGTTTAAAAACATTCAGCCATGTGAGTCCAGTTTCTTTCTTCCCAAATCGCACGATGTGCACTTGTTCCAATAATGGGTATCTTAATAGCAAAAGTTTTCCAGTAATCTAAATTGTAACTCTTATAGTTGATATGTTCATTCGGGAATTCTGACTAAAGACTTTTATATTGGAGTATTTTAACTGGTAGATAGTGGGATGCCATAGTGCATGTTCTGGTCATCGCAGACTTGGTTGCTTAATTTTGAAGAGTTACCGTCAATAAACACTCATGCATCTACAGATGATGACTCTCGTGTTAAGATAGAAGCAACGGAAGAACTCGGCCGATCGGACTACATCAACGCAAGTTACATAACGGTAGATATTTGATTGGCTGCGATATCACAATTAAATTAGTATATTTCGTGCATTACGCTGATCAAGAATTTATAATTTTATAACTGTTTACACAGGGGTACCCTAAGATTTCCAATCACTACATAGCTGCTCAAGGTGAGTTCATGCTGCACCTTCAAGCAGGGGGTGATTCTATATGGTTATTTCAGCTACCACTGTACATAAGACAGTCGTACCCGCTTCATACTTTCAAAGGGGTTCATATGACCCACCTGTTCCAATGACTAATTGATTTTTTTGTTAATCGTCAAAATGAGCTGTGTTATCGCATTAAATAAGGACAGATGCAACAGTGCATAGAAAGAGAGGGATGTAGGGACACTATGTTGAGAAATATGTAGGGAAATATGTTGAGGTGTGTGTTGTGGCAAGAAAGGGATAAACTGTGTTTGGTGCGAAAAGGGAAATTTATTGCTGGTGTGTTGTGTGACCAGGGCTTGGGACAGGTAAGGGGTGGAGTCTTATAAGACAATGCACCATATGAGTTGACCGCCATTACCATTGTAATTTATTTTTGTTGTTATTATAAATATTATTTTTATCATTATTACCATTATTAAAATGGCCGACTCTCTAGTCGAATGTTTGGTGTAGGACCGACGGAGGACACTGTGTTGGCGTTCTGGTTCATGATATGGCAACAAGGTTGCAACCGCATTGTGATGCTGACCCGACATAACGAGGGAGGCAAGGTAATCTGCTTTCGTTTCAATAGCTGCTGCAGTACAATAATGCTAGTTTCAAAAGAATATTATCTTCTCGATTAGCTTTGTACAAACTTGAGGTTTAAATTCGATGATTTATGTGCGCTTGTAGAAAAAGTGCGTGATGTATTGGCCAGATGACAAGGAGAATGTGAAAGTCTGTGGATCATTCAGGATCTCCCTGGTGGTGTCTGAAGTCCACGCGGACTACGCCTACAGGAGACTTCGACTGTGTTACAAGGTACCACTGCATATGGGAGGTTCATAACATTAACTTGTTGCCACACATCTGATGTCTGACCTGGTGTAAATAATGCTGCTTAAAACTTGTGTACCAGGATGAAATGAAAGAAATTCACCAGCTCCATTTCTTAGCATGGGAAGACAAGAAATGTCCAGAGCATAACTTCCCACTGCTGGCATTCAGAGGAAGGGTGTTAAAGTTGCCGTGTGACGTCACTGGTCCTCTTATTGTGCACTGCAGGTCAGTCCCTGATTAATGGCTGGGTATCATCTGAGAAGTACTGCCCTGAACTATATTTGAAGGAGAACTTGTTCATTGCAAAGTCGCCTGGAGGTAATGGCAAAGTAGGCTTGTTAATGTTTCCTGCTAACTTTTCAGTGCTGGTGTAGGGCGTACAGGGACGTACATTGGCCTGGATTACCTGCTGAATCAGGCCAAGTGTGAAGGTCGTGTAGACGTGTTTGTGTGTGTGTATCGCCTGAGAACCCAGAGGATGTATATGGTACAAACCGAGGTATGATATGGCATGTATTGCTGATGTTCAGTCGAACAAAGCCATCAGGTCGGTATTAAAGAGATGCATATATGTGACTGCGTTTTACAGAAGCAGTACGCCTTTCTCTACAATGCAGTGTTAGAGGGAATTGAAACGAGGATTGGTGAAGTTGAAGTTCACAGAGATCAGTTCATTTCCCAGTATGATACCATGTTCCAAGAAACAGCATACGTCAACCACAATCTGTTACAAGAGCAATATGAGGTAAGGTCTTAACTGATGGCTGGTGAACATTATTGGACGATATTGGTAGTTTAATTACTATAGCAATATGCCTCGCTCTCCAGGTGATGTGCAACCTCAAGCCACAAGCAGCGCTTGGAACAGCCAGTGACGACACGAACGTGGGCAAGAACAGATTTCCTGATATTGTAACAGGTAACACGTTCCTTTCCTGCCACATAGATTTGCTTATCACTTCCTCAGCATTAAGTTAAATAGTTGATAAAAGTGCTTCAATAGAGACCTACCTTATGATACTTATCTGCTGCGCAGCGTCGCAATCAGCGTTCGTTGATATCGGCTGAGAAATAGGTCGATAAAAATACAATATATACTTAGCATAATGTGGATTGTTGCTGCCAGGTGACAAACATCGTCCACGATTGTCGACGCCATACTCACATGGCAATGATTACATCAATGCTGTCTTTGTTGACGTGAGTTCCGAGAATTGAACTGTATGAGATTGAAGCACCATTTACGGACGTTTAAACATTAAATACTCGAATGAAATCACGTACTTGATAATAGTAACTTTCCATTGAATAGATGGATAATTGCATCAAATCATTTTAACCTTTTTGGTGGTAATTCAGAGCTTTGAGTCGCGGAACTCGACGATTCTGACTCAGACTCCTTTACCCAATACGGTGGTGGACTTCTGGAGGATGGTGCATGATCATAACTGCAGCTGCATTGTAATGCTCCATGATACATACAGCAGTGACGAGGTAGACAAATGACAACAACTGACAACATATAGCTTTGTCACGTATTGGTGGTTTCACATCTAGCAGTGATTCACTAACAGTTGATGCTTCTGCTGTTGATGAATGTTGTTTGTAAACTGAATGATTGCTCACATGGTACTTGTATTACGGCGTCAGTTCAAATGTCGCAACACATTATGTTACGTCATGTTATTACTCAACAGACATGCGGGAATTACTTCCCAATCGATGAAGGTGATAAAGAGAAGTATGGACCTATTCAGGTGGAAAATGTCGGTTTGGAACGACTCGTGAACCCCAAAATGGTCATTCGCACCCTGTGTGTGACGAAACATCGACGATTGGTAATAATTACTTGATGCAAAACTACAGATAAGAACCATAGAATACGCCAAATCGAAACAAACAAATGTCCAAAGGCGCCATATATACTCGAATTCTATGGAATTAAGTGTCTGTGTTAGTCGTGGAGTTTGTCTGAATCATCTACAGATTGGCGAAGCATCGCTAACGGTTCGGCAGTTCCAGTTATTAGAATGGGGAAATCAGGACATAATTCTACCTCATCCCAAAGATTTCATTGCTTTGACTGAGAAAGTCGACGAATGGCGACGTCATCAGACGGGCGGGGCCACAGTAGTGCACTGCATGTGAGGAACGATCACAGACGTGTCGATAATACCTCAATCATTAATTACGTAATGAAGGTAATGATCACGAATTAAAGACTTGTGTGATCTTTTACAGCGACGGCGCTGAGTGGAGCGGACTCTTTGCAACCGGAAGTTACATGCTTGATATCCTGAAAGCAGAACAGGAAGTAGCTGTGTTGCTTGCATCGCGTTACATCACGTCCAGACGCCCTCAAGCCATGCAAACACTGGTAAACTCTTTTACGCTATTACAAAACTCCCTCTGAACGTCGTCGAAGAATCGATATATAGTTTACATTCTCCATCTGTAATCATCACAACTCATATTGCTGTTGCAGGAGCATTACCAGTTCATGTTTGAGTTGGCCAAATGCTACTTAGCAAACTTCCACATTTATGGTAACGTCTGAACAACAGCAACGAACAAACTGCCTTGTTCCATTTTTAATGGGGTTTAGCATATCAGCTATTACACGAACGTCAACTTTATTACATATCTAACATCGCGGCTTGCGACTTTGTTCCATCGTTTGTTTAAACATGAGCGCTAATTTTGATGCATGCAACATACTGACAATTGAATTAGCGTATAGTTTACCTGTGAATTATCTTGCTACATGTTGTTGCTGATTGGTGAAATTATATTTCATAGTTGCACGTGTTATTTTGATGTTGCCGTAGATAAATACAGATAGCCACTTGCTTTGCAGATTGTTTTTATAAATGTGCAATGTGCTTGGGTTTGAATTAAGTCTGTTCTTGATAGTGATTATTTCCCGGCTATTAGATAATGTTTGACTTGCATGCAGCTTTTTTCGCCTGTGGAAAAACAATTGATGTGTTCCGTACTTTTTTCTATCTGGTCGACTGTGCATAACATCTATTTGATACGTGTTATTCGCAAAAAAATTTTTTCGAGTGAAAATAAGGCATCACTGGTTTGCATTCTAACTTGTTTACAATGTTACTTGTGCTTGGTTTTAACCATGTGGTCCCTGAAACCTAAACGGAAATATTGATCCTCAAAGCTTAAAGCAAATAAACATTTTAAAGAAATAAATTGCGTGTTTTTAATGGTTCACGGTAGTTAATGATAAACTGTGACTTTGTATAATTCGATGAAAAGTCAGCCGCTTCTTATCATACTGTAATCGTTAACGAGAAAGTTCTCTACAAACCGTTATTTAATTCAGGGCATGGGCAATGACTCGTGTTGACTTCTGACACGTTGTATATTCCAAGGGGAGTTACATAGATCAGTGGGTTAAACAAGATTCATGTAGCTGTGGTGTCCTATATTACAGACTCACATGCTGGTCTCTACTGATGATTGATGTAGCTGTGGTGTCCTGTATTACAGACTCATCTGCTGGTCTCTACTGATGATTAATGTAGCTGTGATGTCCTGTATTACAGACTCACATGCTGGTCTCTACTGATAATTGATGTAGCTGTGGTGTCCTGTATTACAGACTCTTTACTTGTCTCTACTGATGATTGATGTAGCTGTGGTGTCCTGTATTACAGACTCCTCAACTGGTCTCTACTGATGATTGATGAAGCTGTGGTGTACTATATTACAGACTCCTCAACTGGTCTCTACTGATGATTGATGTAGCTGTGGTGTCCTGTATTACAGACTCACATGCTGGTCTCTACTGATGATTGATGTAGCTGTGGTGTCCTGTATTACAGACTCATTTGTTGGTCTCCACTGATGATTGGTGTAGCTGTGGTGTCCTATATTACAGACTCATCTGCTGGTCTCTACTGATGATTGATGTAGCTGTGGTATCCTATATTACAGACTCATCTGCTGGTCTCTACTGATGATTGGTGTAGCTGTGGTGTCCTATATTACAAACTCACATGCTTGTCTCTACTGATCATTGATGTAGCTGTGGTGTCCTATAATACAGACTTACATACTGGCATCTAATGATGATTGATTTAGCTGTGGTGTCCTGTATTACCGACTAACAAGCTTGTCTCTACTGATGATTGATGTAGCTGTGATGTCCTTTATTACAGACTCACATACTGGTCTGTACTGATGATTGATGTAACTGTGGTGTCCTGTATTACAGACTCATCTGCTGGTCTCTACTGATGATTGATGTGGCTGTGGTGTCCTGTATTACAGACTCACATGCTGGTTTCTACTGATGATTGATGTAGCTGTGGTGTCCTGTATCCCCGACTCCTAGATATGTTGGTTTCTCAATCTGGGTAAATGTATTGTCGAGATCACTAACATTTCATCATCTTCGTTGACCATCGGCATTATAGAACCTCTACATACCATGTTTTTAACTCTTTAACACACTAGTACAGACATGTACATTAGTCAACAAGCTTTGCTAGAAACAATATGTGCTTAGAAATAATAGAATCATACAATATTCCGGACTCAATGTCATAGAGATATAGAATGTCGCATTCAATCGAATAACAACTCAACTCAAGAAAGTTGTTAGCTCACTCCAATTTTGACCTGTGTGCCACGTGTTGCTTTGTCATAGCATCCCTTAAAACCACGTGGAATTATCTTATTAATTCGGAGCATTGCTCGCATCGCCCAATCGGATCACTCCATATCTTAAATAGACGTCTATCCCCGAGACGGATCACAGTCTAGTGTGTTTTCGTTGATTTCAAGGTACTGTCATCTGATGGCGTGGGTGTATTGCATGCAATTTCATAATCACCACACAGCTTAGCAGCTTTAAACTCTTTGCTCGAGATCTCCACATGTCCCTGACAAGACAACAAATGCTAATTCCCTCGCTCTAGACGGTTATTGACATAAAATATCACCATCTACCGCGCGGACATGACAAATCGAGGACGGAGTAAGAGAAGTACTATTTTCGTAGGTGAACCCCTGACCGGGGCATTTATTATTTGTTATTTTCGCCATTTAAAGCCTAGTGTGCGACGTGTTTTGGTAGCGGAAAGGCCCTCTCATCACATCTGCCCTGTGTTTCTATGTGTTTCTTTTATCTGACGGTAGCGCCACCTCGCGATGGCTGTGTATTATAATTAGGGAAGCGCAGAACCACATGGAGTAAACCATCCTAACGAAGCTGTTAACTGTTTGATTATAGCATATTTATGTTATGATCATCTAAGGCAGTTCATTTTAATATTTGTTATGAATTGCTAAAAAGGTTTGTAATACGTTTGATGTAATGACTTTAGACGTTTGTGATTTGGTCGATGTGATGATCGTAGGCAGCTTGCTTTTTGATTGATGTGATGATCGGAGACAGCTTGCTTTTTGATCGTAGACAGCTTGCTTTTTGATTGATGTAATGGTCGTAGACAGATTGCTGTTTTATGCCAGGCTGAAACATATCATCACACATATCCGTTGAAAATGTTCAATTTATTTCCATTGCTGCTTTAATCTTCCGTCGTGCAGTTAACACTGGGTAATCAATGGTACAATGCTCCTAGTTTGCATGGATGGATTAAATAGCAGTATCCACACTTAAGATTAAATATTGTCCATAGCATAGGGTGCATATGTAAGTTGGTTATTAAGCCAATTTACCCGTATTCTAAAATAAATGAACTACACGATTATTCATCCTGTAAATGACAAGCGGAAATAAATCAGCGTATTCCCAGCGGCTGTTCAGTTTGACCAGACAAGTATGTACGAATGCATAAAATTCAGCTGTTAATTATTTAATGGCATATTTGGAAGAGGTCTGAAAAACCATTTTAATCTAAAAACTATTATTCATTTTTGTGTCGTTAATATGTTTGAATTACATTTCACAGAACGCAGCTAACCATGTCAATGTAATGTCATCCACAGAGTTATCATTATAGCACACGTATCTCTTTGAAGCAAAACACGCCGCTTACGAGCACACGAGGCAAAGTTTTTGCTTTACGTCATAGTAGAACTTTGCAACCGACGATCACATATCAAGTCTTTGAGTGACCCGTCAGAATATACATCATGCGGTGTGTTTTCTGATGCGTTTCACTGATGGAGCAGTTTGTCGGCTTCGTTTATTGCATTAACTCTAATGTAGGATATTAAAGAATATTAAGTGGCCGCCAAGTGTGCGCCTCTCAATGTTGAATCTGCTGTAGATCTTTGTTGATTGTTGCGTTCAGTGAATATCATCATCATGTTGGCTTTAAAGATAAGCAAGGACATTTTGGAAACGCCAGCGGAAGATACGCGAATACCGTTTAAATTGTTCTCTTTTCCCTCAGATAATTTTATAACCTATTATAAGCGACACTTACCGGGTGGTCCAGAAGCTTTAATACGAATAATTGCGTTATCACGACAGCAGCGATGTAGATTAACAGCATAAATGCTTAAATGCAGCGATCATGATTCAAATAAACGACAGATGTAATGCAAATGGCAGGGAGAATAGCCATGTAGTTTATTATATTTATTCGACGCGAACTGCAGTTGCAATAATTGTAACAGTATGTAGTTTGGTACAGATTTAAAGAAAACCGACCAAGCAATGTGTATATATACGCACATACATGTGTACGTACGTAGGTACATACATACAAGCATATATATATATATATATATATATATATATATATATATATATATATATATATATAAAAAACAGATATTCATATATATATATGCGTAAATATATATATATATATATATATATATATATATATATATATATATATATATATATATATATATATATATATATATATATATATATATATATATATATATATATATATATATATATATATATATATATATATATATATTTATATATATACATGATTGTGATGTGCTCTCTTATCTTAATAGTGCAATGTCATGTTTTACGTATTGGCAGCGGATGCTTTCATCCAAACCACTATTCACTCTGCGCATTTGGTATCGTTTTGCAAACATCGAATCCACTTTTTTCCCTTTCTGATCCAATGGCTTTATTTAAACAAGACAGCAGGACTACACACTCTATTGACTTTAACCTGTGGCAGTTATTCGGGAGAATTATTTTTAGACGGTATACGAGCTTAAATGGATTCCTTTATCAACTGGCACGTGTGACAAAGCTTGTAATGTAATCGTGCTTTTAGGGCTTATTCGGTAGCACCAATAACAATCTTGCAAAAGGATGTATGAGTGCGCTTCAAATCGAGCATCAATAAAGCGCATTGCCTTTCAAACTTATGCAAATGTACTGATCATTTGGTAAAACTAATCCCATTTACAGTAGTCCACGTCGTACGGTAAGCACCGACTTTTGGAAATCGTCATGCTTTTCATTTG
This sequence comes from Urechis unicinctus, assembly GCA_034190875.2. Classification (NCBI taxonomy): domain Eukaryota; kingdom Metazoa; phylum Annelida; class Polychaeta; order Xenopneusta; family Urechidae; genus Urechis; species Urechis unicinctus. The sequence continues at coordinate 679,110 of CM067347.1, forward strand.
ACTATTTAATATGGCCAAGCAATGACGACAGATGCATCGCTTTGTTTGCCGAATAGTCAGATATAAATAATGCAATTACACACGAAATGGTGTGGAGTTCTTAGCGCGGTCGGTGCTCTGTAAGTTATATGGAACCATATAGCAGTTTAAAGTCAGTGCAGTAGTTGAAGGACTTCATAACCTTGTCCTATATACCGACATGTTAAACTATATATATATGTGCGCTGAAGTGGATCATGACATTAAATAGGATGGCGAATCATAATCAATGCGCAGAAACATGACGACCTGTCACTGTGGTCATAATTGAAGACATACAGGGCTTCTTAAAATCAACTGCATTAGACCACGCTAATGTCAGGCTTCTGGTGTTTGTCAGAAATATTGCCACATTTGTCCCAAACTGGTTGATGATCCTCGATGATAAATGCGAATGAATTGATAAAGGATGCATGAGCAATATCAGATATTCTCCATTACAATTGGCTATTGAGTTTAGCCATTTCAAGTTAATAGAAATACACATTTACGCAAAAAGTTGAACCATTCACCACTGTTCACTGTCTCAAGGTTCTGGGTTCTATGCAACACATCAAAACTGGTTTACGACAAAAGTGGAAGGACTATTTTTAAGCAATAAGAGTTTGCTTGCAGATCAGATTACTAGTAGAATACGCGTTCAACAAAAACTCTCTCTGGTAGTTTGTTTTATTTCCTGTAAGTAAACTGCAGCCAGGAAAAAATCAACGGAATATAATGTTTTATTATAATGATATATGTATGCTTGCTCGCTGTTACTAAATATGAGTTTGCATGGCGACAATACTTCCTATAGATATGCTTTATAACAATGAGCTGCCGTCGTTATATAGGTTTTTATAAATCAGACAGAAATACGTGCCATTACATACATTACACTTCACAGAAAGCGGATATATCAACGTCCTTAGCTATATCAAATAGGTTATAACAATAACGATTATACTTCATACATGTAATCAAAGCCATTATAAAAGTTGTTTTTACCGAAATCTATCATTTCAGTATTGAACTACCATTCGGGACTGGCATTGATAAGTTGAAGTAGATGTAGCGTGCATGGATGTTTTCACACAGGTAAACCGTTATGACACTGGAATCTGTTAGATAACAATAATCTCCATCACTAACTCGTCTCAGGGTTAGGCCGATTAAAGGCTGTCAGCGTATGAGCTATAATATTCCAAGTCATCAGACAATCATTTTGTTCATTTGTTTTCACTCGACAGATATCTTAGACGAGATATTGTCACCTGGTTCCTTGTCAAAACGACGTTCATTAGCCGGGATAATCACCGAACTGCTCCACAATCCTACATATTGTGCAGCTCAATAGAGGCAGCTTGCAAAAACAATAGTCCTCGTTACAGTGCACGCTGCATGGTCGTTTTTGTCAAAAATCCCTTCAATGTATTTGGTGCAATATGCAATTTATGGTTAATATATTTGTTTTTTAAGTATTGTATGTTGCTGGTGCTCCAGATCACTGGGCTCTTGCCTCAGTTTTGCAACTAGACAATCTTGCACTGAATACATATCAAAACATATGATTCACTGAGCCGAACATACCCGTATATTCATGACAGTAATGTACTAATGCGAACCTTTCAATTGTTATATTTTGTACATGTAACTGAAGATCCTTGTACAGGTCAAGCTCTTTGTCCAAAACAAACATTTCATGATTTTGCATCGAACTATTAGGAATTTTTAGAAATACCCATAGAACCCGCCCCAAAGACATACTTTCAATGAACGAGATAACTGAGATAAATGAGATCAACAGGTAATGTGGACATCTCCGTGTGCTAACAGAGCATGATACAGTGCAGTAATGCATGTTATATCTACACGCATTATCAAGTCTGTTATCTACAAATGATCATAGCTGAACAAAAATTCGCAATATGGAACAAATAGTTTCGATAGCATTGAACAATGGTAGATAGATAGATATTTCAAGTGATGCCTGAACCGAATATCTAGTAGGTGTTTATCACATTCAAGGTATTGTTATCATATTCGTTACATTACTCTTATAAAACCTTCTCTGAATAAGGTCAGCAGCATAAATAGTGATCTGTGCCTTGTAAGTCGGAACACAATTTCCTGCTCATTCAGCTTTTGCTAGTTCATGATCAACATAGAGCACATTGTGGCGATCTTCAATGTATTGTCTACTTCCTCTTATGCTTTGCGTGTATTGAGTAAATGTGATGCATGTGCGTAGCTTCTCGTAAATAATAAGATGCATGTCGATGCATTGCCAAGTGCTTAATATTGTAAAGAAGTTGATACACAGTAAGTATTTGAGCAACATGGCTTCAGATCTATCCTTCATATAAATCTAATTTAATGTAAATGTGGGTGAGAAAGCACTGATGTACAATGAACATTAACCACAAAGATGATAACGTGTACATTTCATAAATCCAACCACACCGTGCGTTAACAATATATACATAGTCAGTTGTTCTTGTGTTATTCATACGAGAAACATTTTGTGAAAGCAGCAAATTGAACAACATGCTTTCAACAATGTTTACTCGTTAGTCGAATCATGATTTCACCTTGACATGGGAATTGACCGTTATATATCAACTATGAATCCTTAATACAACAACAACAGTCAAAAAATTCAATTGGTGTATGAACCTTGAAGTTTCCATGGCGTGAACAATGATTCAAGAGAGGCGCGTCATTGATGTTGGATGGTTTTCATTGCGGTGGATAAACTATAGGAAATAGAATTGTGCCTCAGCCTTGAGGAGAGATTTACGCGATAGATTGTTCCATAAATGTCTTTGTTCAAATCCGTTTTCAGATTGATCTTTCAATTGCCATTAAATGCACGTTGGCGTTAATATGTGAATATATATTTACTGGTCATTATATACTGCGTTTGAATGGCTATCAGCTGCCTGGAGCAGCTTAGCGAAATCAAATATGAAACCTTGTGAAAACTTTAATCACAAATGATCAATTTGCGATACTATTAAAGGTACGCAAATCCAATGCGGACTATTTAATATCACCTTCAATGGTATAAAAAGAAATTGATGCGAGCTGGACTGTCGTTTTGAAGGAGCCAATTAATATGATACGAGTTATTGCATATATTTACGAATATACGCTAGCATGTATGAATGCATTTTTGGCTCCAGCAATACATGATAAGTTTTACATATCACTATGAAATGATGATTGCAAGATCGATTTGCCACAGAGCGAGTTCTGCTTGTCTCCTCCTCTCGTGGTTCTCCGGCTTAATTTAAGCGTTGATATAGACATAGTCATACATTTGATGGGAGTTCAAATTCATTAATGGTTGAATATCGAAGATAATTTATATCACTCCCACCCCAGGCCAATTACAAGCTGTACTGGCATAGGTGAAGCCATGACGGACCGTGTAAATTTCCGTGCTATGTACGTGCATAGGTGAAGCAAGACGTACAGTTTAAATTTCCTTGCCCTCGCAAATTGCAATAGATGCCGCAAGTAACTTACTTCATCAGTGTCAGTGTCATGTTATTGTCAATGCAAGACTATCCCAGCCACTCGATTTATCATACATACATCAGTTATAATGTTGCAATTCCCTCATAACCACACCCCATGTGGTGCCGGTAGCGTAGCTGGGTCAAAGAGTTGATAAGGAGGAAAATGCGATCCTTGCGGTAGAACGGCGGAATTAAATGTGCAGTGCAGTAATGCGTTCTGGTACAATGTGCTATGCAAATTGTTAGCTTCGTCGAAATGGCATACCACATTGGTGGTGCTAACTATTCCTGATGTTACCGGTGAAACTAATGAAGTATAAGTATAACTGATTAACCATAGTTCGGATGTTTCTGATCAGATGGGGCCAGTTACAGAGCTCCAGGGGTACTGCAGGTATGGTGACACAACATGCATGCATGTATGTATGTATGTATGTATGTATGTATGTATGTATGTATGTATGTATGTATGTATGTATGTATGTATGTATGTATGTATGTGTATGTATGTATGTATGTATGTATGTATGTATGTATGTATGTATGTATGTATGTATGTATGTATGTATGTATGTATGTATGTATGTATGTATGTATGTATGTATGTATGTATGTATGTATGTATGTATGTATGTATGTATGTATGTATGTATGTATGTATGTATGTATGTCTGTATGTATGTATGTATGTATGTATGTATGTCTGTATGTATGTATGTCTGTATGTATGTATGTATGTATGTATGTATGTATGTATGTATGTATGTATGTATGTATGTATGTATGTATGTCTGTATGTATGTATGTATGTATGTATGTATGTATGTATGTATGTATGTCTGTCTGTATGTATGTATGTATGTATGTATGTATGTATGTATGTATGTATGTATGTATGTATGTATGTATGTATGTATGTATGTATGTATGTATGTATGTATGTATGTATGTATGCATGTATGCATGTATACTTAGTATATGTTGTGGCCTGTCAACTTAATAGTGGACCGGTTGTTGACTTGCGTAGTCATTCGAAGTGAACTCTCTAGCATAGCTATAAGCTCTTCGATGTCAACATTTCTCCGGTTTGAGTGTTGTGATACATGAACCGTATGGCTGAAAGACCTGAAAGTACAATACCTACTGTCAACAATTATTTACGTACATCTGGTTTTTGTTTAAGCAAAAGCATGTACAACTAGCTGGCCATGTTACGCTGATCGGGGGTATCTGTAGGGACTGTCATGGCGGGGGGTGGGAGCACCGTCAGATCAACTATAACCAATCATTTAATATTGGTTTTTATAATACAAACAATTTATACAGTAACATGTGGACACTGAACTGAATTATCCAGCTCGTGGTGAGATATGTAATACCTAGTTATAAAGTCGATCGATCACGCTGTCATTCGGTCGAACCCTTGGACACCTGAGATGTTGATTTGACGTATTGGTGGAACAACCGGACGAAACTAGTTACATATCTAAAAGAAACATCGCCTCTGCGTTGGGTCTGAGATCGTTGGAGAAACAGCCAGCTCTCGTAACTACCACAACTAACAAGACCACTGTAGATGGCAGCTAATTTGATCCTTCACCCAGCAGTACACGATCAACTGAGAATAATGGCATCATCGGAGAGGGGCCTATGTAGAATATGAAACCTCAATCTTCAACATTATCTGCACCTGAGCGTCTGTGATTATGTGAAAGCCACTGGAGATCACGAAAATATGAATAAATAATCCTTGCTAAATCCCAAAACGTTATCCTTTACCCTCATTCAGCGCCCAAACCACCCTGCTGAGGAATCCGGTGAGGACGAAACTTTAAGCACTCATATCGCCGACCCCACCCCAGTTACTAACAAGATAGCCGAGAAAGGCAGCCAACGAGGGAAGTCCAAACTGGTGGATAGCTTAGGCTACTCGTATTGCCTGAAAAAAGAGAGCCCTACTACAAACCAGTGGATTTGCAGCGTCCGCAACAGGAACCAACGATGCTATGCGGGTGTATCGCTGAGGGATGGCTCCTTTGTCGGGAGAGTTTGCGACCACATCCATCCCGCCGACCCAGGAATAGAGGCCAATGGACGGTAGACATTGTGTTTTAAATTTATTTCACATCAAGATATATAAATTCATTAATACTGTTCCTTTATTAAATAAAATATGTAGCATTCAGTATATTCCTCTCTGTAAAACGAGGGCGTATCGTTGCAGGGGTGTATCGTCCCGAGGGCGAACTGACCCGGGGACGTATCGTCCCGGCGAGTGCGAACTGACCCGGAGGGGGGAACCGTCCCAGCGAGGGCAAACTGACCCGGGGTCGAACCGTCCCGGGGGAGAACTAACCTGATACCCTGTAGATGGCAGCTGATGCGACCCTTACTAAGCAATACACGATCAAATGAGAATAATGGCATCATCGGAGAGGGGCCTATGTAGAATATGAAATCTCAATCTCGACATGATCTACACCTGAGTGCCTGTGATTATGTGAAAGCCACTGGAGATCACGAGAATAAGAATAATTAATCCTAGCTAAATCACATAACGGTATACTCGAGTAGTTAGTGTGTGTGGGAGTGAGGTATAATCTGGCAGAGAGGGGAATGAAATTGACTTGCGTAAAATATACACCTAGGTATGAGCAAGGCAAGCCTACAATCTACTTGGGATTTAAACCAGGCTAGCATTTCCCATGTATTCATTCCAGACAAGTTGCATATTTAAGGCTGTGTCACTGGCATTATTAAGTAATATTCTAAAAACGCCACCCCATAACCTTTAGATTACACTTCTAACTTTTGAGATTGTGTCGATCACTTAGACACAGATCAGGCATAATATAAATGTTAAGAGCGTGATAGAGTGAAAACGTGATGTGAGTTTTTGCTCGCTTCGTGGTGACAATACTATATATGAGCTCTATAAAACAAGTAGTGAACACGAAAATGCATACAACCGCAAACCACAAAGAGATGGAGGCGATTGGTGATGACATTATATTGATAGCCACACATGGACATTATCGCCAAACATGACGAATGTTTACATTAGCGACAAAAACAACAATTTTATTTTCCCACACGGAAAGCAACAACAATGCAACCGTCAACATTTTCATACGTGCTATATCGAGAAATAAACAAAGGTGAAATGTACGATAGTTCCAAGAGGCCTCACTAATGGAAAATTCTGGCTGCTAATTATTTCACTGGTGGTCCATTCCATCATTATAGCAATCGTACATATGGTACATTGTTGCCGCCTTTCTGATTGCTGTGAATAAGCGGATTCTGCCCTTTCCATTATATTGTATAGAAATGATATCGTGGTCATCGCAATGGTATCAGGTGAAATATACAGGCTCTCCAGTGATGCGTCATTGAGCGACTTCCGGTCTAAAGCGGCGAGAAATATTACTTGGCGCCACTTTTACTAACAAACCAGGTCATAATAAAGCAGGAATCAAAGACATTTTTTGTGACACTAGGCTGGTAACCAGCTGATTGGTCGAGGCGACCACGATCCCAAATATATCAGAAAACTCCACGTGGTTTTAAGACACGCTATCACAACCACCACGGTGCCCACAGGTGGGGGCGTGCTCGCATCTTTCTTTCTTCCAGGCGTCGGCTAGGGTAGGGGTGTGTGTGTTTGTGTGTGTGTGTGTGAGAGAGAGGTTGTCACACCTTGGTAACGAACCCTAAGCCTGTGGGTCGAAACAGGGGAGAGAAGGGGCGAGTGGGCCCTTTTTGCGCGTGCATCATAGCGTTATCGGTGTGCGACTCGGTACCATCATGATTCTGGCATTAAATATGAGAGAAACTGGATCAGTATGTGAGGGTTAAGACTAAGGTTCAAGAGTGATTTGACAATTGTTCAACCCGCGGTCAATCTGTTAATGGTTATCACTAACATGAAGAACTGAAACATTATGGAGATTGGTTAACGGTGAAGAATCGACACTTCCTTCACGATGGTCATGAAGTGGATATATATAATGGGGTTTTTTTTGGCCAAGATAAGTGTAACAGGACACCATGATTAGTATTATACCACTTTGAGCAATGTTGATGTCATCGCACCAAGTCCTTTGACCAGAGGACCGAGCAGGTGTATCAAATGTAGAACACTAACCGCTTCTATGGGCATGATTATTGACAGAATGAAGGCTGAATGAGTTTAGATCAAAGGCAAGGTATTATTTCTTACCACTGATAACAGAATACAGGTGTAAAGATCAGACTAAGGAACTTAATTAAGGTACTAACCGTAATGAACTGTACGATTCATTCCAGGAACCCCTGGCTACCCCCTGACATCGGTTGGCGATGCTTTTGAAAAATATGGATCCCTTCACACGACCATTAATAATCAGCCTAGCGTCTCAAAAAATTTGTCTTTGATTTCTGCTTATTATGACCTGGTTTGTAAGTAATAGTGGCGCCGAGTAATATTTCTCGCCGCACAAAGTGACACGTGACACGAGGCACATGGAGGGGTATATATACACCTTATTGAACAAGTAGAAACTCACTGACGTTGCATTAATCTAGAAGTTATGCTGCGACACTGAATATAGTCTTAAGGGACCAAGTCTCATTGCGTTGGATCAAAGGAGTCTCGGTGACGCTGCAACTGGTCAGAGGAGGCTCGGTGACGCTGCAACTGATCAAAGGAAGCTCGGTGACGATGCATTAGTTTTAAAAAACCAATTAACATTGCCACAAGTCCTAATTGCCATTGTAAAGCTGTATTAGGACAGACTCGGATCAATGACATTGCATTATTCCGAAAGGGGCTAAATGACATTGCTTTAGACCGGAAGTCGCACGATGACACATCACTAGAGAGACGGTATATTTCACCTGATACCATTGCGATGACCATGATATCATTTAGCTATCGATATAATGGAAACGGGCAGGTGCAGAATCCAATTATTCGCTATCGATATAATGGAAAAGGGCAGGTGCACAATCCAATTATTCGCTATCGATATAATGGAAAAGGGCAGGTGCAGAATTCAATTATTTGCTATCGATATAATGGAAAAGGGCAGGTGCAGAATCCAATTATTCGCTATCGATATAATGGAAAAGGGCAGGTGCAGAATCCAATTATTCGCTATCGATATAATGGAAAAGGGCAGGTGCAGAATCCAATTATTCGCTATCGATTTAATGGAAAAGAGCAGGTGCAGAATCCAATTATTCGCTATCGATATAATGGAAAAGAGCAGGTGCAGAATCCAATTATTCGCAGCAATCAGAAAGGAGGCAACAATGCCCCATATGTACGATTGCTATAATGGTGGAATGTACACCCAGTGAAATAATTAGCAGCCAGTATTATCCGTCAGTGAGGCCTCTTGGAACTATCGTATATCTCACCTTTGTTTATTTCTCGAAATAGCATGTATGAAAATGTTGCAGGTAGCAATATTGCTGCATGGCGCCTGGGAAAATACAATTAGTGTTGACAATCGTCTTGTTTTGCGGTGAAGACCATGTGTGGCTATCAATATAATATCATCACCAATCGCCTTCCTCTCTCTCTGGGCTTGCGGTTGTACTCATTTTCGTGTTCACTACTTGTTTCATAGAGCTCATACATAGTATCGTCACCACGAAGCGAGCAAAGACTCACATCACGTTTTCTCTCTATCACGCTCTTAACATTTATATTATGCCTGATCTGCGTCTAAGTGATCTACACAATCGCAAAGGTTAGTAGTGTGATCTGAAGGTTATGGTGTGGCATTTTTAGAATTTCATATAACTTATCAATGCCACTGACACCACCCTTAATATACAACTTGTCTGGAATGAACACATGGGAAAAGCTAGCCTGGTTTGAACTCCGAGTAGATTGTAGGCTTGCCTTGCTCATACCTAGGTGTATATTTTACGCAAGGCAATTGCATTCCCTTCTCTGCCAGATTATACCTCACTCCTACACAACGCAAACTCAAACCGTTTTGGGATTTAGCAAGGATTATTTATTCATATTCTTGTGATCTCCAGTGGCTTTCAATAATCACAGACGCTCAGGTGCAGATAATATTGAAGATTGAGATTTCATATTCTGCATAGACCCCTCTCCGATGATTCCATTATTCTCAGTTGATCGTGTACTGCTGGGTGAAAGATCGCATCAGCTGCCATCTACAGTGGTCTTGTTATTTGTGGCAGCTACGAGAGCTGGCTCTTTCTCCAACGATCTCACACCCAACGCAGAGGCGATGTTTCTTTTAGATATGTAAATGACCTCGTCCGGTTGTTCCACAAATACGGCAAATCAACATCTCAGGTGTCCAAGGGTTCGACCGAATGACAGCGCGATTGATCGACTTTATAACTAGGTATTACATATCACACCACGAGCGGGATAATTCAGTTCAGTGTCCACATGTTACTGTATACATTGTTTGCATCATAAAAACTAATATTAAATGATTAATTATAATTGACCTGATCTGACGGTGCCCCCCATCCCCCCGCCATGACAGTCCCTACAGATACCCTCGATCAGCGTAACATGGCCAGCTAATTGTACATGCTTTTGCTCAAACAAAAACCAGATGTACAAAAATAACTGTTGACAGTAGGTCTTGTACTTTCAGGTCTTTCATCACAGCACTCAAACCGGAGAAAGAAATGTTGACATCAAAGAGCATATAGCTATGCTAGAGAGTTCACTTCGACTGACTATGCAAGACAGGCCACAACAAATACAAAAGCATTCATACATACAAACATACATACATACATACATACATACATACATACATACATACATACATACATACATACATACATACATACATACATACATACATACATACATACATACATACATACATACATACATACATACATACATACATACATACATACATACATACATACATACATACATACATACATACATACACATACATACATATATACATACATACATACATACATACATACATACATACATACATACATACATACATACATACATACATACATACATACATACATACATACATACATACATACATACATACATACATACATACATACATGTATGTATGTGGTATGCCATTTCGACGAAGCTAACAATTTGCATAGCACATTGCACCAGAACGCATTACTGCACTGCACATTTTGAATGCGCGGTTTTACCGCATGGATCGCATTTTCCTCCTTATCATCTATTTGACCAGCTACGCTACCGGCACCACATGGGGTGTGGTTATGAGGGAAATGCGACATTTTAACTGATTTATGTATGATAAATCGAGTGGCTAGGAGAGTTTAGCAATGAAGATAACATGACACTGACACTGATGTAGTAAGTTACTAGCGGCATCTATTGCAGTTTGCGAGGGCAAGGAAATTTACACTGTACGTCTTGCTTGACCTATGCACGTACATCTTGTACTTGGCCTAAGACGGGAGAGATGTAAATTATCTTCGTTATTAAACCATGAAATGTGAGCACCCATCAGGGGTATGATTATGTCTATGTCAACGCTCAAATGTAGCTGGAGAAACACCAGAGGAGGTCAATCGATCGAGCAATCATCATTTCATAGTGATATGTAATACTTATCATGTATTGCTGTAACCTAACATGCATACATACATGCTAGCGTATATTCGTAAATATACACAATAACTCTTGTCTTATTATTATATATAATTGGCCCCTTCGAAACGACAGTCCAGCTCGCATCAATTTGTTTATATACTATTGAAGGTGATATTGCATAGTCCGCATTGGATTCGCGTACCTTTTATATTATCGCAAATCGCTGAGCTACTACAGGCAGCTGATAGCCATTAAAACGATGAATATCTTTCCGCAGTTTATACTGACATGCAAAATTATATTCACATATTATTGCCATGGTGCATGTAATGGCAATAGAACGACATTTATGGAACACTCTATCGCGTAAATCCTTCCTCAAGCCTGATACATTATTCTATTTTGTAACCTGCCGCATTGAAAACCATCCAACATCAATAACGCACTTCTCTTGAATCATTGTTTACGCCATGGATACTACTAGGTATGAATTAGACAATTGTGCATAAACCAGTTTAATTTGAAGCAGGTTGTATTTGAGACCTTTTTGACTGTGGTTGTTGTATCAACGATTCATAGATATATATATAACGGTCTATTCCGATATCAAGGTATAATCATGATTCGCCTAACAAGGAAACACTGTTGAAAGCATGTTGTTCAATTTGCTGCTTTCAAAATATGTTTCTCATATGAATAACACAAGAACAGCTGACTATGTATATAGTGTTAACGCACGGTGTGGTTGGATTAATGAAATGTACATATGTTATCATCTTCTTGTTCTCGCATGATCTGGCTCATATATGTAACCGGATACATTTGCAATGTGAAAATAGCAGATTTATTTGAAGGATAAATCTGAAGCCATGTTGCACAAATACTTTTGTGTAAAAACTTATTTGCAATAATAAGCACTTGGTAATGCATCGACATGTCACACTTTATTCACGAGAAGCTAAGTACATGCATCACATTTACACAATACACAAAGCATAAGAGGAAGTAGACAATACAATGAGGATCGCCACAATGTGCTCTGTGTTAATCATGGCCTAGAAAAAGCTGAATGGGCAGGAAATTGTGTTCCAACTTACAAGGCACAGATCACTATTTGAGTTGCTGACCTTATTCAAAAAGGTTAAATAAGAATAATGTAACGATTCCGTTAAACAATACATTGAATGTGATAGACACCTACCAGATATTCGGTTCAGGCATCCCCTGATATATCTATCTATCTATCATTGTTCAATGCTATCAAAGCAAATCTGGCATGCAGCTGTTCGTTCCACTGTTTGTTCAGCTATGGTCACTTGTAGATAACTGACTTGATAATACGTGTAGATATAACATGCATTACAGCACAGTATCCTGCTCTACCTGCACGCGCAGATTTCCACATAACCTGTTGATCTAACTAGTCTCAGTTTTCTCGTTCATAGAAAGTATTTTGGGCGGGTCCTATTTGTATTTCTAATAGCCCCTTAGCGAGTTCATTGCAAAATCATGAAATATTTGTTTTGGACGAAGAGCTTGACTTGTACAAGGACCTTCAGTTACATGAACAAAATTCAATTATGACCACAGTGACGTGGTTCTGCGCTTTGATTATGATTCGCCATCCTATTTAATGTCATGATCCACTTCAGCGCACATATATATAGTTTAACATGTCGGTATATAGGACATGGTTATGAAGTCCTACAACTTCTGCACTGACTTTAAACCGCTATATGGTTCCATATAACTTACAAAGCACCGACCGCATTAAGAAATTCACACCATTACGTGAGTAATTGCATTATTTATTTCAGACCATTCGGCAAACAAAGCGATGCATATGTCTCCATTGCTTGGCCATATTAACTAGTCAAATAAAAAGCATGACGATCTTCAAAAGTCGGTGATTACCGTACGACGTATACTACTGTAAAAGGGATTAGTTTTACCCAAGGACCAGTACATTTGCATAAGTCTGAAAGGCAATGTGCTTTATTGGCGCTCATTCAATCTACATTTGTCAATCAAATTGGGTGTATCAAACAATAACAAATATAAAGAAGCTTAAGGAAATATTGGAAATTGGTGCTATTGCCTGGTGGATAGCTGTGCATTGGCCACTTAATATTATTTAATATCCTACAATAGAGTAAATGCGGAAAACGAAGCTGACAAACTGCTTCATCAGTAAAACGCATGATGTATCATCTGACGGGTCATTCAAGGACTTGACATGTGATCGTCGGTTGCAAAGATCTACTATGATGTAAAGCAAAAGCTTTGCCTCGTGTGCTCGTAAGCGGCGTGTTTTGCTTCAAAGTGATGCGTTTTCTATAATGATAACTCTGGGTATGACGTCACTCATTCTTAGCTGCGCTCTGTGGAAGTTATTCAAACATATTAACGGCACAAAAATGGATGATAGTTTTCTAATTGAAACGGTTTTTCAGACTTCTTCCAAATATGCCATTAAATAATGGACAGCTGAATTTACTGCATTGCTACATACATGTCTGGTCACACGGAACAGCCGCTGGGAATACGCTCATTTATTTCCGCTTGTCATTGACGGGATGGATAGTGCCTTTTATCTCAATCGTCTTGACATACTCATTTATTTTAGAAGTTGATCAATATGGGTAAATTGGACACATAGAAACACAGGGCCGATGTGATGAGAGGGCCTTTCCGCTACCAAAACACGTCGCACACTAGGCTTAAAATGGCGGTCTGGGGTTCACCTACGAAAATAGTTCTTCTCTTACTCCGTCCTCGATTTTTCATGTCCGCGCGGTAGATGATGATATTTGTTGTCAATAACCGTCTAGAGCGAGGGAATTAGCACTTGTTATCTTGTCAGGGACATGTGGAGATCTCAAGCAAAGAGTATAAAGCTGCTAAGCTGTGTGATGATTATGAAATTGCATGAAATACACCCACGCGATCAGATGACGATACCTTGAAATCAACAAAAGCACACTAGACTGTTGATCCGTCTCGGGGATAGACGTCTATTTAAGATATGGAGTGATATGATTGGTCGAGGCGAGCAAGGCTTCGAATTAATAAGATAATTCCTCGTGGTTTTAATGGATGCTATGACAAAACAACACGTGGCACACAGGTGGCGTCTTCACATATTTGCTTGAATGAGCGCTCATACCGAAGCTATAAACTCTTTGCTAATGCACTTCGCCAGTGGCACTGGTTTCAATCAGCACAACTGAAATAGACTGAACTGTCTGCGATTATCAAACAGCAAATGTTGCTTCGTCCCGGAAAGTCAATCGTTCCGCCTTTGACTTCCGTTCTAAGGATGTGGGTCGGCAATCCGGCAATAGCAATGGTTTATTTTTAACTCGCTAATGACACTCAGAGATCACAGACCACCCATCACCATCATCCTCATCCATCGATGTCATAATATAACCACGTTGTGTAACCTATTATTCTCGTGTTGCATTCCTGTTTGATTTCAAAACAAAATAGGAGTGAGCTAACAACTTTCTTGAGTTGAGTTGTTATTCGATGGAATGCGACATGATATATCTGTATGACATTGAGTCCGGAATATTGTATGATTCTATTGTTTCTAAGCACATATTGTTTCTGGCAAAGCTTGTTGACTAATGTACATGTAATAATAGTTAAAGAGTTAACAACATGGTATGTAGAGCTTCTATAATGCGGATGGTCAACGAAGATGATGAAAAGTTAGTCATTTCGACCATACATTTACCCGTAATTGAGAAACCAACATATCTAGGAGTCGGGGATACAGGACACCACAGCTACATCAATTGTCAGTAGAGACCAGCATGTGAGTCTGTAATACAGAACACCACAGCTACATCTATCATCAGTAGAGACCATCATGTGAGTCTGTAATACAGGACACCACAACTACATCAATCATCAGTAGAGACCAGCAGATGAGTCTGAAATACAAGACACCACAGCTACATCAATCATCAATAGAGACCAGAAGATGAGTCTGTAATACAGGACACCACAGCTACATCAATCATCAGTAGAGACCAGCAGATGAGTCTGTAATACAGGACACACAGCTACATCAATCATCAGTAGAGACCAGCATATGAGTCTGTAATACAAGACACCACAGCTACATCAATCATCAGTAGAGACCAGCATGAGAGTCTGTAATACAGGACACCACAGCTAAATCAATCATCAGTGGAGACCAGCATGAGAGTCTGTAATACAGGACACCACAGCTACATCAATCATCAGTAGGACACATGTGAGTCTGTAATATACAGGACATCACATACATCAATCATCAGTAGAGACCAGCAGATGAGTCTGTAATACAGGACACCACAGCTACATCAATCATCAGTAGAGACCAGCAGATGAGTCTGTAATACAGGACACCACAGCTACATCAATCATCAGTAGAGACCCAGCAGATGAGTCTGTAATACAGGACACCACAGCTACATCAATCATCAGTAGAGACCAGCATGTGAGTCTGTAATACAGGACACCACAGCTACATCAATCATCAGTAGAGACCAGCAGATGAGTCTGTAATACAAGGACACCACAGCTACATCAATCATCAGTAGAGACCAGCAGATGAGTCTGTAATACAGGACACCACAGCTACATCAATCATCAGTAGAGACCAGCATGATGAGTCTGTAATACAGGACACCACAGCTACATCAATCATCAGTAGAGACCAGCATGAGAGTCTGTAATACAGAACACCACAGCTATATCAATCATGAGTAAAGACAAGCTGTTTAGTCGGGGATACAGGACACCACAGCTACATAAATCATCGTAGTTAAATTACGTATCTTTAAAGTGCCGCATGAGTACACAAAAGCGCACTTACTGTATACGAACGTGTGGTGAGATTCAAAACTATGTTTCGTGAATATATGCTTTAAGCCCCTAGTTGAAGAGATACTGTGACGATAACGTGCAGGTCGAGTAGATATATTTCATGGTTAAATCCGGTATTATTTCGGAATAGGTCGATATCGTCTTTCCTAAAAAAACTGTATCGCTGTTAAACACTGGGAGATTAATCCATTGACTTTAACCCAATGTCGGCGGGATGATCAATGTAACTCACCTTGGATTGACAACGCCCTTAATAAAATAACGGTGTGTAGAGAACTTTCTTTTAAACTTCTCGTGAACGATTATAGCATGATAATAAAGCGGCTGACTTTTCATCGAATTATACAAAGTAACAGTTTGTCATTAACTACCGAGAACCATAAAAAAACGCCATTTATTTCTTTAAAATGTTTATTTGCTTTAAGCTTTAAGGATCAATATTTCACTTTAGGTTTTAGGGACCATATGGTTAGAACCAAGCACAAGTTAACATTGTAAACGTGTTAGAATACAAACCAGTGATGCCTTTTTTTCACTCGAACAAAATATTGCAAAAGGTAAAACGCATAAAATCGATGTTATGCACGGTCGACCAGGCAGAAAAAAGTACGGAACACATCAATTGTTTTTCCACAGGAGAAAAAAGCTACATGCAAGTAAAACATTATCTAATAGCCGGGAAGTAATCGCTATGAAGAACAGACTTAATTCAAACCGAAGCACATTGCACATTTGTAAAAACAAACTACAAGGCTATTTGCGTAAATCTACGGCATCATCAGAATTAAACGAGAGCAACTATAAAATATAATTTCACCAATAAGCAATATAATACTAAACACATGAAGCAAGATAGTTCACATATCAACTATTGGCTCATTCAATTGTCATTTTGTTACATGCATCAAAATTAGCGCTCATGTTCAAATAAACGGTCGAAAAAAGTCGGAAGCTGCGATGTTAGATATGTAATGAAGTGGACGTTCGTGAAATAACTGATATGCTTAACCCCATTAATAATGGACCAAGGCTGGTTGTTCGTTGCTGTTGTTCAGACGTTACCATAAATGTGGAAGTTGGCTAAGTAGCATTTGGCCAACTCAAACATGAACTGGTAATGCTCCTGCAACAGCAATATGAGTTGTGATGATTACACATGGAGAATGTAAACTATATATCGATGCTTCGACGACTTTCAGAGGGAGTTTTGTAATAGCGTAAACGAGTTTACCAGTGTTTGGATGGTTTGAGGGCGTCTGGACGTGATGTAGCGCGATGCAAGCAACACAGCTACTTCCTGTTCTGCTTTCAGGATATCAAGCATGTAACTTCCGGTTGCGAAGAGTCCGCTTCGCTCAGCGCCGTCGCTGTAAAAGATCACACAAGTCTTTCATTGGTGATCATTATCTTCATTACGTAATTAATGATTGAGGTATTATCGACATGTTTGGGATCGGTCCTCACACGCAGTGCACTACTGTGGCCCCGCTCGTCTGATGACGTCGCCATTCGTCCACTTTCTCAGTCAAAGCAATGAAGTCTTTGGGATGAGGTAGATTTCTGTCCTGATTTCCCCATCTTAATAACTGGAACTGCCGAACCGTTAGCGATTCATCGCCAATCTGTAGATGATTCAGACCAACTTAACGACTAGCACCGACAATTAATTTCATAAAATTTGAGTATAAATTGCGCCTTTGGACATTTGTTTCGATTGGGCGATTTCTGTTGCACTTATTGTAGTTTTGCATCAAGTAATTATTACCAGTCGCCGATGCTTCGTCACACACAGGGTGCGAATGACCATTTTTGGGTTCACAACTTGTTCCAAACCGACATTTTCCACCTCAATAGGTCCATACTTCTCTTTATCACCAGCATCGAATGGGTAGTAATTCCCGCATGTCTGTTGAATAATAACATTACGTAACATAATGTGTGGCGACATTTGAACTGACGCCGTAATAAAAGTACCATGTGAACAATCATTCAGTTTATAAACAACATTCATCAACAGCAGAAGCATCAACTGTTAGTGAATCACCGCTAGATGTGAAACCACCAATATGTGACAAAGCTATATGTTGTCAGTTGTTGTCATTTGTCTACCTCGTCACTGCTGTATGTATCATGGAGCATTACAATGCAGCTGCAGTTATGATCATACACCAGCCTCCAGAAGTCCACCACCGTATTGGGTAAAGGAGTCTGAGTCAGAATCGTCGAGTTCCTCGTCTCTAGGCTCTGAATTATCACCAAAAAGGTTAAATGATTTGATATAATTACCCATCTATATGATGGGAAGTTGATATTATGATTTTATTCGAATATTTAATGTTTAAAACGCCCGTGAATGGTGCTTCAATCTCATACAGTTCAATACCCGGAACTCACGTCAACAAAGACAGCATTGATGTAATCATTGCCATGTGAGTATGGCGTCGACAATCGTGGACGATGTTTGTCACCTGGCAGCAACAATCCACATTATGCTAAGTATATGTTGTATTATTATCGACCAATTTCTCAGCCGATATCAACGAACACTGATTGCGACGCTGCGCAGCAGATAAATATCATAAGGTAGGTCTCTATTGAAGCACTTTTATCAACTATTTAACTTAACGCCGAGGAAATGATAAGCAAACATGTTACCTGTTACAATATCAGGAAATCTGTTCTTGCCCACGTTCGTGTCGTTACTGGCTGTTCCAAGCGTTGCTTGTGGCTTGAGGTTGCACATCACCTGGAGAGCGAGGCATATTGCTATAGTAATTAAACTGCCAATATCCAGTTAAGTTCACCAGCCATCAGTTAAGACCTTACCTCATATTGCTCTTGTAAAAGATTGTGGTTGACGTATGCTGTTTCTTGGAACATGGTATCATACTGGGCAATGAACTGATCTCTGTGAACTTCAACTTCACCAATCCTCGTTTCAATTCCCTCTACCACTGCATTGTAGAGAAAGGCGTACTGCTTCTGTAAAACGCAGTCACATATATGCATCTCTTTAATACCGACCTGATGGCTTTGTTCGACTGAACATAAGTCAGATACCAGCAATACATGCCATATCATACCTCGGTTTGTACCATATACATCCTCTGGGTTCTAAGGCGATACACACACACAAACACGTCTACACGACCTTCACACTTGGCCTGATTGAGCAGGTAATCCAGGCCAATGTACGTCCCTGTACGCCCTACACCAGCACTGAAAAGTTCGCCAGAACCATTAACAACCCTACTTTGCATTACCTGCAGGCGACTTTGTGATGAACAAGCTCTTCTTCAAATAAAGTTCAGTAAAGTACTTCTCAGGTGATACCCAGCCACTAATCAGTGACTGACTGACCTGCAGTGCACAATAAGAGGACCAGTGACGTCACACGGCAACTTTAACACCCTTCCTCTGAATGCCAGTAGTGGGAAGTTATGCTCTGGACATTTCTTGTCTTCCCATGCTAAGAAATGAAGCTGGTGAATCTCTCTCATTTCATCCTGGTACACAAGTTTTGAGCAACATTATTTACACTGGTTAAGAGATCAGATGTGTGGCAACAAGTTAATGTTATGAACATCCCATATGCAGTGGTACCTTGTAACACAGTCGAAGTCTCCTGTAGGCGTAGTCCGCATGGACTTCAGACGCCACCAGGGAGATCCGGAAAGGACCACAGACTTTCACGTTCTCCTTGTCTTTGTCATCTGGCCAATACATCACGCACTTATTCTACAAACATACATAAAGCATCGAATATAAACCTCAAGTTTGTACAAAACTAATCGAGAAGATAAGTTTCTTTTAAAACCAGCATTATTTTACTGCAGCAGCTACAGAAATTAAAGCAGATCACCTTGCCTCCCTCGTTATGTCGGGTTAGCATCACAATGCGGTTGCAACCTTGTTGCCAAATCATGAACCAGAACGCCAACACAGTGTCCTCCGTGGGTCCTACACCAAACAATCGACTAGAGAGTCGCCCATCTTAATAATAGTAATAATAATAATAATTATATTTATAATAACAATACAAATTCATAGCATTGATAATTGCGGTAAACTCATATGTCTTACAAAGAGTCATTCTAAGACCCAACCCCTTACCTGCCCCAAGCCCTGGTCACACAGCACACCAGCAATGTATTTCCCTTTTCACACCAAACACAGTTTATCCCTTTCGTGCCACAACACGCACCTTAATATATTTCCCTTGTTAAAAAGTGGTCCTTCATCCCTCTCTTTCTATAAACTGTTGCATCTGTCCCTTTTTAATGCGATAACACAGCTCATTTTGATTCATGAGATTCCTTTATGTCATGAGATTCCTTTTGAAAGTATGAGGCGGGTACCACTGTCTTATGTACAGTGGTAGCTGAAATAACCATATAGAATCACCCCCAGCTTGAAGGTGCAGCATGAACTCACCTTGAGCAGCTATGTAGTGATTGGAAATCTTAGGGTACCCCTGATAAGTGTAAACAGATATAAAAATTAGCGTAATGCATGAAATATACTAATGTTATTGCAATATCGCAGCCAATCTAATATCTACCGTTATGTAACTTGCGTTGATGTAGTCCGATCGGCCGAGTTCTTCCGTTGCTTCTATCTTAACACGAGAGTCATCATCTGTAGATGCATGAGTGATTATTGACGGTAACTCTTCCAAATCAAGCAACCAAGATTACGATGACCAGAACATGCGCTATGATATCCCACTATCTACCAGCTAAAATACTCCAATATAAAAGTCTTTAGTCAGAATTCCCGAATGAACATGTTTATATCGCCACCTATCTCCTTATAACTGTTACAATTTAGAATGCTGGATAATATTTGCTATAAAGATACCCATTCTTGGAACAAGTGCACATCGTGCGGTTTGGGAAGAAAGAGACTGGACTCACATGGCTGAATGTTTTTAAACCTATTCTTGGCCATGTTAGCTTGTGAACGACCAGACTCCCGGGTTTTGAAATCTGCTCCAGGTAAATCCTGCAATTGGGTCACATTAAACTATATTGTCAATATGTCTAGGCATCTTAAAACTAAACTAACCGGCAACGTATATCGGCATGGTTCGATTTTTATGGTTGATCATATCACTGAGCAGGTCCTCGGTTTGTGATAATGCTTCACATGCATCTCAGCTTAGAATAGTATCAGAATGTACATCGCCATTGCAAAATCTCAGTTACAATATACTGACGTCAAATTCTCTGCCAAATCCATCGATGATATCTTTTTTTCCATCCTTAGTTTTTTGGACATGTTCCTTCGGTATAGGCTGTGAGAGGTCATTGATGTGTGCCTTAAGTTGTGTGATAGAGAAAGTTGCGTTGAGAAGACTGCCTGAGATTGGAGGAGGTATTTGCACAGCTGGTGGTGGAACTTGTATGTGGTGGTCAGAACCAGAAGGTCGTGAAGCGGGTTCAGACTGCGGTGATGTCATTTCCTGCTTTCTCACTGCTTCTGCTGCTGTTGATGCTGATGCTGATGCTGCTGGTGTTGATGCTGATGTTGATGATGCTGCCGACGATGGTCCAAGTAAGCCCTTGGGTTTGGAAGCTATTGAGGGTTTATTAACAGGCCCAACGACACCTACTGGCTTGTCCACTGACAACTCCGACACTTCACACAATGGGGTCAAAGCTAACTGGAGACAGGTAATATGAAAAGACTAACCGTCGTTTGATACAGTAAAACTGTATACACCATTTAAATAATACCAGGGGGCAACTCACGACGATGGGCGGCCGCCATGTTGTCCTCCCCCTCTGTGTTGGAATGCCGCTTGCTGCGTCTTCTGTAAATGTTAATAGCCTTACAGTAAGATCCCGTTAAATTCTGGTTCAATACCTAACTGTATTGTGCTGGCGCAATTACAGGCCAATTGTAAGCATAGCATGTGTTGACTTGGTCTACTTGTAAGCTTGACCCTTTGAATATCATCAAGCCTTACCTCAGACAGACGACAACAATGACTATGACTAGAAGAAACACGCCACCTGCGACAGCACCTGCTATGACTCCTGTTGGATTTCCTGTTTCTGGAAGGTTACAACGAAACAATAATATCAATCATGGAATGCCTCAGGTTCGTGGACATGTCCACATAGAGTATCGCCATATGCTCGGTTGTGCCGTATCGCATACAGCATCCTACTGCATGGGGATATATTAAATAAGCAAATTCATCAACGTTCAATTTATATACGGTATCTTGGATTCTGAGAGCAGTATCTGTAATGTGAAACTTCAACGAATAATGGAAATGACGTTTTCAATACCCGGAAGTCCCTTATTCTGTGTAGTCTCTGTTGCTGTCGGTGGATTACCGGGTATAGTAAACGTCTCAGACATGGAATCTGAGGAGATGTTTTCATTGTTGAAAACGCGGACCTTGACTTCCCATTGACCACCAGTGACGTCAGCGATACTGACGCTGGTGGACGTGGTGGGATCCATGACGTCCTCAGTCATCCACTCTTTAGCTCCTATGCGTCTGTAGAGGACGTGGATGGACGAGATATTGTCACATCCAGATGGCGCTGACTGTTGGACAAAGACATATTTGCTAAGTCCAGCCTCAACAAATACTACCTGATTGTGATAAGAATATTTGTCTGTAAACAGGTTGCCTCCTGTCTTGCTTCGAATATATAAAGGCGAGATGTGAAAGCCATACCTGACTGACCTCATTGAACCCGCCTTTGCGGTACTCTTACAGTTCTAAATATTTCCAATCTTAATTATTCTGTCTTTGGACATGTTTCACTGACCTAAAGTTTTTTCAATCAACCGCGTCGCACAGAGAATTCGTCCGGGTCATTCAATGGAACCCATTTGGAAACTAGACAGGGTTTATAAATCTGTTTTACCTTAATGCAGGAGACCATGACCTCACTTAGCTCATGACATATGTGGTCTACGCGCTATTGGTTGTTTTCTTCATTGTTTGGGGACTCGCATACAACATTGATGGTCGTTGTGGGACTGGATAAGTTAAAGCCAATGGCAGTTTATTGTTTCACAAGACTTGCATACAAGTTTACAAATGAAAGTGGAGAGGATAGGCGTCGAGTGCCTGTGATCTCATGCGTTTTTACTTGCCTGCCACTTGACGACGCTGGTTGTTATGGCCAGTTGTGTGACTTGGTCAGGAGCTGCAAGCAAAGTGTTTTATTTAATATGATGGTAAGGGCTGAAATCAGAATGCTGTGTTCAGTTTCGTGACAATCATAGAGTGTAGTGTCAGATTGTTAATTATTGGAACGTGATTCACCAGTTATGAATGAACACGCGTGGTGGATTGATGAAATAATGCACATCATTGCAGAATGTTTTAACCGTTGCATGTAATTTTAACATATCATATTTCAATTTGATGGAAACAATTCTTCCTTCACAAACATATGGGGCGTAGTTGTGCAATAGCATCGCCACGTACAAAGGCTGCATAGCGGAGTGATGAAATAAAACATACCCACACAGTAGGTCTTAACCATCACTTCCCGTGTCGGCCATGGTGACACCTCATATAGATTTCCAAGCTGTCTGTACACACTCACTCTGAGTGTGTACACTGTGTTGTGGATCAACTCACTGATGATGGCGCTGTACTCAGCAACACCAGCTACGTGAGGTACATTCGGTCCCGGAAGGAAGTCGAGGTCTGTATTGGTTTTATACTGGACCAGGTAGCCGTAGTACTGAGCCTGGTTTGCTATTACGTCATCATCTCCTCCCCACGCCATTCTGATTTGTGAGGAGTTGACAGGTGCTCCTGATATAACTGTCTGATGGTTGAGTGTGGGTTCATCTATGTGTGCATTACACAGGTGAAAAGGCATACTGTTATCATAAATATGTTATGCTTCTTATATAAGTCAAGAACTGAAGGGGGTCGTTGAAGAATTACGATACCATGGGGTTTAAGGGTAGGGAGCGGGGTATGCTGTGTATGTAGGCTAGTGTTACCGAGCGTTACGGGAAGAGTTTAGGCTGGCTTATGGGGCGTTACAGAGGGGTAGGCGGAGTGGGGGGGGGGGTGGCGTTGGTGTCCGAAATCATCCAAAAAGCGCAGTTTTTGAATGGCCTAAAGGCTTAATGAGATCGTTGTGACGCACATACCATATTTGTACAGAGAGAATGATAGGAATTATTAAAGCCCGTTTTCACAGCTACTGACTGATATGTGTGATGCATTGATCTCCTAGATACCAGTCTTGACATCCATCAGAACATCCTACATTCATGTTATTGCACGCCATAGATCCTCCTTCACAATGATGCTCAGAGCAGGACGACTCACAGTTGATCCCGTAGCGACCAGCCTTGCACGCTTCAACCAACGTAATTAAGCGATAATTTTGACCAGTATAGCATTGGTGAAGGAATCTGACCGTGTACAAAATTAGTCGTGACATCAATGGGATGGATTGACATCTTGATTGTAGACGTTTATATTCTCACGTGTCGTGCATTGAGGTGGTTTAAACCCGGAGCATTCTCTACAGCCGACTATGTCGTCACACGAAGAAACACATCGGACGCAGTCTGAATTGATAACCAGTCTAATAAGTAAATGCAATGCGAGTTATATGTGAATCATTATAGATTGCACATGTTTGTATTGGAAACGAAATCACTACTAGATGGCTAAGAATAAATCAACCTAGTACAAATCGCAGTCCTCGTAAGCAGTGTTGAGTAATCTGTAGTTGTCGTATTAAATAATTACGATCTGTGCAGACATGCTCGTTCAGCCATTTACTTATAGAATGACAAAAGTACTGCAATATCAGTTAT
This sequence comes from Urechis unicinctus, assembly GCA_034190875.2. NCBI lineage: Eukaryota > Metazoa > Annelida > Polychaeta > Xenopneusta > Urechidae > Urechis > Urechis unicinctus. The sequence continues at coordinate 703,947 of CM067347.1, forward strand.
TGTACCCACTTGACATTAAATGACAAGAGCTGATGTTCATTACTGACAAACCTGTCTGGACACTTTCATGTCCCATCACAACCATCTCACAGATATTGATAATATCGGGTTCTCTTCCGCCTCCTGTTCTCTCCATTGTTACATAGCGACCGACGAGATCTGCGGTACAAGACAGAGTTACATTGCCCCCATTAGGCACCGGACCCTCGTAGTATACACACAGGGCGTTGTTGGTGAAGTTACTGTTGTTTCCGACCCGGATGTTAAAGTAGCCTGTCCTGTATCCAGCTGAAACAACACAAACAATAACTACCTACAAAAACCCATAACGTAATATGTTAACTGCAAACTATTATAATACACAATACATTCATTGCAAGGTATCTATTAGTCAAGGTCCCCTAGCCCCTTTCCTGTGGGCCCTGTTTACATGTTAATGATATTCGATAGTCTCGCCAAGGGCCTAGGCTAATAAGATCTCTTGATCTGGACTGGTATCCCAGATTTTGGATGCTCCAATCAGAAGCCGTGTCTCTCGGTCACTCTCTGGTACTTTTAAGTCATTGTCTCTCATTGGTCAGTGTCACATTTTCCGGAAATTCGGCACCATATTTGTTTTGGTACGCTCCGTTTTACACCTCTTTTCACCAGAACTGAAGAATATTCTATTGCTCAACATAGAAATGACTCCGACGGAAGCCCTCGATTACGCGCAACAGTCGCATGGGGCGGCAGTGAAAGACTTACAAGAGGATTGTGCTCTTTGCTGCTTGATGGGTCGTGACTGTTTCGTGAACGTGCTCACTTGGGTGGGGAAAACATTGTGCTCTGCGTTGTTAGCTACTGCTTTCGGTGCCATGCTTGGAGTTAGTGGCTCAGCTCTCCACGTAATATTGCCACACATAAACCTCATGTCGGATCAGGCTACTCGCTTGCAGGATATGAGTGTGCGAGCTGCGTTTTTTGGCGAGGCCCAGAACGATCCAGCCGTGAGAGCAGGAGTACAGTCAGGAAAGTACTCATCCGTCCTCATAAGCCCAGAGGCATTGAATGCCCCAAGGTGGAGATCAGTGATCCACTCCGATTTTTATAAGAATAAGACCAGAACAATCATTGTCGATGAAGCACACTGCATTTCAGAACCGTAAGTACCTAATTTCGTATGATGTAATATTTGACATTGCTTAAATGCTTTATACAATAGCCAAGTATCACTTCTAGAAAACTTTCTGCCCCTGTATGACTTTATTAAAAAAGTTCATCATGACCACATGAAACAAATATGTAAGCTGACCCAAATACTGTCTGCCAAACAAGGCTCAACAACTGATTGATTCGAAGTAACTATGTTTGATATATTGTGTAATAGCATAGCTATTGGCGACATTTATTGTTCCCTGTCAACTATTGCCCATAAATGCTCTTAAATAAATGTGTTCTCAAATGTAGTTTAATTAGGTCGTTGCTTGATGATTTGATTTGATTTAATTTATTTCCATTTATATCAGGGGTGATGACTTCAGACCTGATTACCGATTGGAGACATCAGAGCTACTTTGCCTGGCACTGTGCCCTTTATGGCCCTCTCAGCGGCATCCACTCAAAAAATTCGTGATTATGTTGAGAAGATGCTGTCCATTAAGGATCCACAGTTAGTGCACCTCTCGTCCGATCGCCCAAACATCTTTGTGTCAGCCCAAAAGAATGCTGTAGGTAATTTTTCTCCCTGTGGACTGGCTTCGCAACAAATTGTGCATTTTTTTTTTTGGGGGGGGGGGGGGGGGGGTGGGGTGGTGGCAACATGCTGAAAACTGTTGTATACTGCCGAAATGTCTCTTTAGCAGCACAGTTGTTTGGCATGTAACTTGACCCACTGAGTTGCAAAGCCTACCGTCATTCAGCGCTCTCGTTAGCTAACTGTCACTTAGCAATGTCCCATAAAGGTACGGCTGAACTGAACAAAAAAACATGTATTGGAAGACTTTCTCCAAGTAGCCACGACAACACGAATTTTTTTGCTACTTCAGCATTTGGAATGGGATAGACATTCCCGATGTTCGTGCAGTCGTCAACTACGGCTGTCCACGCTCAATGGAGTCGCACAATCAGCAGAGTGGGAAGAGCAGAGAGGGATGGCAGGTAAACGTTATATGTCATTTACCATCAACCACAGACCACGTCATTGAGAACGACCTCCAAAGCCCTACCATTACTTTTGAAAGGTCATGAATGTCATAGAAAATTAGCCCTTGACTACTTCAAACTCAGTGGTGTGCCACAAGACTCTTCCACCAGAAGTCCTAATGCTTCCCTGTGTTGCGACGTTTGTGAAACAACATGTGACAACCCTCTGCCCAAGCCCTGGGATTTTAACCTAAATACTACCCTCTCAATGGGAAAAAGCCAGCAAGAAATTTTCCATGGAAGTAACTGCTGAGGGTTTGAGTATCTTAAGGGAAAATTTGAGTGAGTAGTATGAAGAAGATTATACCTCTGTTGGTAAAAATCTTGACTATGTTTTGAATGGTTTTTTTTTATTGCCCTTACATGTTGACAGTTGATGATATCACGTAAGAATCGGGTCTGTCTGACCATTCCACTGCCATAACTGTTTTTGATTTTATCTCTGAAGTGTTTCCTTCCACATGTCCTGACCTCTCATGTATCTCATCTGAATCAGATTGATAAGTTAGTATGCTTGTATGTTGGAAAATGTTAGCAATGAGGTATGCAACTTTACTGTTCGTAGTTACCTAAACAGCTCATGCATAGTTATGTGCCCAACTATGGTGGATTTGTTCTATCTTGAATGGTTTTATGGTGGCTAAAATTCTGTTTTTGTATATATATATATATATATATATATATATATATATATATATATATATATATATATATATATATATATATATATATATATATATATATATATATATATATATATATATATATATATATATATATATATATATATATATATATATATATACACATAGTGACACAGCAGTAGTGGAATATCCAAAAAGCAGATGTACATATACCCCTTTTCAATGCCTCTCAACAATTAATAAATATCATTTAAGGACCTTGTGGTCAAAGTCATTATCACACAAATGATGCGTTTGGTGTTCATTATTCAACAGATCACATTGGAGTCTGCAGCACATGTGTGTCACACCTGCTCGTACGATATTGAAATGACATGAATAAAAATAATGTATTTCTACTTTAGAACTAATATCAAAACCCTGACACCTGCACAATAGCAATAATTTATGGCAATGAAACCACAAACTGGTAGGTTATAAAAGAAAGACATCAAGTCCTCAACCACACATACATAACTATACTGAAGAGGCAACATAACTGGATCCCCCCAAAATATAATTTTCTACATGGACAGGATGAAGCAACATTTCAGTCAGTCATGGGAATGGGGAATATTGCTTGGGCTGCAGGTGTTTGGTTGGTTGGTTTGCTATAGGTTTATAGCTTAGGCAACCCCAGCTATTTGAACATGTTGCTTTTCTGAGGCTGACTCATCTCAACTTTCCTCTCCGATACCCAGGTGTTTAATTTGTCATAGCTGGTGTTTCTATAGTTATTTATAGGGATATCAGAAAATGAACCGTGTAGCCTTCCACGCATCTCATCAAAAAGCTTATCTTCTTGCATTACCCTCACAGATGTTGGTAGTTATTTGCTGTAATCTGCATCCTCGTGCCTACCAACACCAGAGTAGAAGCAGATTGTCTTGTCCATGTGGTGATCAAAATCTTTGCAGACCTTCAAACACTTTTCCACTCGTGATATTGTCCGTGACGTGAGGGTTCCGTATTTGTGGTCCAGTTCTGGTTTTACCTCCCTATTAAGTATTTTCATGTACTTTTCAAGACTCATCCTGTTTTCCAGGCCGCCGTGAACGTTTCCTGTGCGAATTAGTTTTATTTTGGACACCAAGCGTGGCGAACACACACTGTTGGTTTGAGCCTGGAGCATAAATGCCATCCTCGAATACCGTGGGTGCTTCTGGGCACAAAAACTAAGCATGTCTATTTTCCAGTACAACAGTATGTGTTCATCCCCCTCTCTGACAGCATCGTGCCTAGCCCTATCAAGGCGGCCTTCCCTCAACAATGCTCGGCTGTACCGGCTTACTCCATCACTGGCAGCTGTCGAGCCTTTTGGTACCTGAACAATCTCATTAGGATGGGGTACTGTGGTTTCCTAGCAATAATGTGGACATGCTTTTCGATGCTTCATTCTGTTCCTCTCATCTAGAATAAATGTCTTTGGGCAGTATGGAAGGCCACATGGAATTGGTTTTCGGGCTGGCCTCACCTCTCTAGCAGGAGCGTTTCTGTTCAGGCACTGCCCCATGAGCCTGCTCAGGGGCATGCCATCTTTAGCGAAGTCTTTTTTGCAACCTGCAAATGGACAATGCAATCGGGATGCTTTAGGTTGTTGATCATAGTTTCCTGTAGCTTTTGTAGGCATTTGTTCTTATGGCACAAATACCATGTCAACCACTTGTTCAGAAGTCTGAACACATAAGAATAATTAATGTCAGTACATGTGCAGTTATTAATGTTGTTATTCAGTCTTATCAATTCAAAACAGTCACATCCTCTGTTATAAGTCTACTTAATATTTGTATGATCATACCTTCTGGCAAAATTCCTTCTGGTTTTCTGGCAGGGGGATGTGTTTGGGGGGGGGGGGGTGGAATTGAAGTCCATGTCTAGAATGAAAAATACAGCTAGACATATGTAAATGTGAGTGGCAAACACGAGAAGTTCTCTGTCAGCATCAACAACCTGCTTGACATCTGGTCGGACATTCAATCTTGTATGAAATCGACATTTTATTTGGTACAATGTTCCTTTTTGACGAGCACTCCTGTCGTTGTAAAATTGATTGTAAAATATCATGGCTCCCTGATGCTCTTAGAATTACCTATTACTTATAGTGTATTACTCTGTTCAATATATTCAAAAGAGTTATTGTTCTTATAAATACCAAAATGCATAATGATATTGCACTATTACTATTAAAATAAAATACAATGTTACAATGGGTTGGTTAATGTACCTTTAAAGTAGTGATAATGTCTTTGCGCCAGTCCTCATATTTAAGAACAAGGCCTTCCAGTCTATCGAGTGGGTTGTCAACGTCTTTCCTGGGCAGCCTTAGCACCAAGTCCATTAACCACAGCCAAACCATCTCCTTCAATGGGGACATAAAGAATAGTGTCATCCACAGAGGGCACATACTGGTGGTAGTGCTGCAGTATCTCAATCGCACCCTCAGATTTTCCTTCGTTCATTTCCAATATATCATGCGGTACCTGTCAGCAATAATGAATTGACTGTATATGTTGTGTGTGTTGTGTTATGCATACACTATCTTGAATACCCCTTTGACTTTACTGTCAATACCTAAAAAAGTTTGTGATAAATGGTTCACTTTATCCATAATAGTCTAACCAAGCTTCCTATATATATTTCTCTTTCTTTCTGTTCCTCCATATAAATATATTTATACATATATATATATATATATATATATATATATATATATATATATATATATATATATATATATATATATATATATATATATATATATATATATATATATATATATGCATATATATATAAATAATTATGGAGGAACAGAAAGAGAGAGGAGGTGAACTTGTTATGACATAAATTGGTATCTTACCTCTCTACTCTCTTGCTTGGATAGGTGATCTTCTACTTCAAATGCTGCGGCCCCAACGTCGATGACACTGATGTCTTTTCACTCTCCGTTAGGGCGTGGTGCTAGCGATGTTTCTGGGCAATGACTTTATTGGAGTGCTGTGTGAATGCTGATTGTCTGCTGTTATGTAACTCGAATACATGTACCCTAGCTCATCAAAGCCAGAGTCTCCCACATACTGACTATCTGAGCAACCCCCATTGTCAACCGTGCTGTCCACATGTAACTGTTCAGCTCTGGTTAGGGTAGATGAATGGTCTGATTCCTAATGACAGGAGCAAAATATATTTGTGAGCTAGCTTTATCTTAAATGTAACCTTTTTGTTAGGTGTAGTTGGACTAACAAAGATAACGTCTTTGGTGTTGTCATCCTTCGAGGGCACATAAGTTTCGCTCTTTAGAGGTCAGAGCCTTTGACAGTTCCCTCAACTTGTCCTGCTGGGCAGACAATTTGTAGAAATCCATATGGCATTGGCGACATAAAAAAGTACACTCGGACAACTATCCAGAAGGCTGTCTGCAACTTCGCCAAGTCAGTAGCATGTAAAAATACGCTCTGCGTTATGAAGATCAAGGAAAAGGCTACGTCTGACGCATTTCTTCAAATTAGATAAATCAAAAATTAAGTTGCAGTTGACGCACTTCACATCGACAACTCCCGAAAACACGCATCCATCGCTATAATAGTATCGCCTTCACCGTCGTGTGCATCTGCATCAGGTGATAAAATCGAAACCGAAATTCCGCGCGAAGAAACGGCGCCAAAACCGAGAGGCCCCCTCATTCCAGAAGACATTCAGTGTCATTGGACGCAGGCCACAACAATGAATATGACGTCACATAAAACCGAGGGTGCGTATCACAAGTCAGTTTCATGAGCCGGACGCGCGCAACTAAGGTCACAACATTTCCGTTGAGTGGTCAAGCAGGGCCTGTCACGAAGATTAACGAACGTGTCAGATTAATATTTGGATGCGCCAGTTTTAGACCTTGTCTTTGTCGTAGACTTTAGGGCGAAAAGTGTAGCGGAACCCCTCGAGTCTGGGACGCAGACTAGTTATCTCCAGGGATTGTGACAACAGCAAAAGACACAAGGTATATATAAATTGTATATATTGTATATATGTGTGTATACTTGCTCGCAAGCATATTTACCTGAATTCCTGTTGAATACTGTAATGTTGTCTATGCTATAATGCCCGTCAAGATCTACCATCCACCATGCATTGCCTGACCCCCCGGCTGTATGAGCGCAGTGATTGATTTCAAGCGGAGGCATCAGACCATCAACGGCATTGTCAGGGTCCCACACTTTCCCATTCTGCGTGGCGGTCTTCTTATACGCAATGTTGCCTGTGAACGTTTGCTATCAATTGTTTTGAACACAACTATATATTTTATGTAACAACCCAGTTATTATTCTAATGTTAGAAGTAAATTTAATTTGTATACTATCTAACTGCTATCTAACCTATTCTACATCCTGGTCCTCGCCAGTCGAACAGTGCCTCGTTACCAGCAGGTCGTGGTTGCCCCTGTCTACATCTACCTGGACACGCACCAGTTGTTTCATCGCAGACATCATCGTTAGCGCAATTACATGGAAAAGAACAGTCCGTCTGACTGCCGAATATACAAGCTGCAACAAATAACAGCCATAAAGAGGTCATTATGGGCGTACATGTGGTCTTTCCGCACAAACAGCAAGAATAAATTCATAGAGATCCGCTTCCTTACACAGCGACATCGTAGACAGCACCTTGATGGAATGTTCAATTCAAAGGCAGCTTGTTTAAAGGTGAACAAAGATTGCGAAAGCGTGACTCGTCTCTAACTAAAGCGGCGGAGGGGTGTGGTGGGGGTGGAAGGTAAAGTGGGACGTCTTGGGTAACGAGGTGGTGTCGTGCTGACAGTCAAGATATCAAAGTAACATGAAGCTTAGCGATGTACGAATATACTGATGAGATCAAGTGCTGTCCAAGGTAACCGGCCTCTAATTCTTATTCCTTAACAACCAAACTCGGTATAAAATACACATCCCCCCCTCCCCGACGCTTATCATTAAAAGGTTAAGGCCCTCAACGACTGCCACTAGTTTGTGAAGCACACCTGATAAGTTATGCCCCGCTAGGAAGCACATCTACTGCTATTTACCACCCTGAACATCTCACAAACCGTTAGGTGGCTCCCGAGTGCCGCATATACTCAATTACTTAATGACCAGTGTTCCCAAACAGTACCAGTTGGGCGAATATTAGGTGATAGGGAGAGCCTCACCAGCACACAGATAGACTTGGTGAATAGGCGACGGGGATGTGTGTTCTCGCCGATGTAATACAGATGTAAATATCTTAAAATGACGTTATATATCTTTAAGACAATACACTCACCTTGTATTTGCTGTCTTTTCACTGAAATCCAACACATTCCTAAGAAAATTCTGAGAGCCGTTACTCCAACCATACTGTACTGACTTAACTCGCAAGTATACCCAGCGTATATTGTCGTTAAATTTTATTTGTTGGGACTGCCTACCCTACTACAGCTGAGATTTACAAAACTACCCTAGATGAAATTCACTTCACTGAGCCCGTGTTGGATTTCGATACGCTTGAAAGGTTCGCCCCTGCGACCAGACTGTGTTGGGTCAATATGTTGACTCACTCAGGTTCAAATCAACCACGCCTCAGTAGATGTTCAGGTGTGTTTGAAAAAACACCCAGGCTGCATGCGTCATATGAATTGAGGGCTTCAGATAAGCTTTAGACATTTGTGCTATTCACGCATTATATAGATATTGTGTTTTAATGCAAGTAGAATTGTATTTTCACTGGCAGTATATTTTCGCAGGCAACGTCGCGTGAGGGAAACCTGCTGACCTGTGTCCTGGTGGATGTAGACAGGGGCAACCACGACCTGATGGTAACGAGGCACTGTTCGACTGTTACTGTGGCTGCCGCTAGGTTACCATGGTCACCTCCTAGTTGAGGTTGTGGCCACCTCCAGGATAAGGTGGCGGACTCCAGGTCAAGGTGGTCGTCTTTAAGTTTAGGTTGCCATTTCTAGGTTAAGGTGGGTGTTACGTGTGCTGGTTCAAGCTTAAAGCGGACGTCCCCAGGTTAAGGTGGCGGACTCCAGGTTAAGGTGGCTGGTTCAAGCCAAATATGGCCACCCACAGCTTAAAGTGCCAATCGCACGGTAATAGGTACTTCGCTGAAATCAATTCGTAATGTGATCAATAAACTCAAACTGGCCCAATAACCATCGCATCTGATCAATTAAGGCCACAATTTGATAAAATGTCAGTACAAATTAGCGCGCCCGACAATACGCTGCGGCAGCCATTATCTAGGTTAGACCCAGGCGTGTGGCGTCAGTAAAGTAAAGCCGTTCTCGGAGACGCAGCGAGTTCCCCGTTGTCCCAGGTGCAGCAGTGACATCGCCGGTGTCTTATTTCTCTTCATCAGAGACGTCTGAATCGCTCATTTCTGGTTAGAATCTGCAAGGCCAAATTTGCTCTGCCGAAGCAACGATGGTCTGCTAATGATCTTTGCCATCCCATGTCTAACCGTCGCTCTCCTGAAGTGATGAAATAGTGAAATTACCAGCAGCTCTTTTGCGCTAATGGTAGCACAGATCGCGCCTCGCAACGAAAACAATGCCAGAGCTGACGCCACGCGGAGGCAATTAATTATTCATGAGCTCGTCGTCTCGATACGCCAAACTCATCTTAAAAGTCGAGTTTCGATCCAAAAGCGCGCACTTTGATGACTGATACATAGACAGAATATGTAATTCTGGGTTATATTTCCGTAATCTGGCGAAAAAAATGACATGATTTTTCGTGCGATAAGCACTCTAAGATGGCCGTCTCCAATTTTAGGTGGCCGCCTCTAGGTTAGGATGGCTGGACCCAGCTTAAAGAATTTGGGTTTCTTTTGTATTTTATGCAAAAAAAAAATTCCAATTGCTTCTGCTATTTTACAATTTGCAATGTTGATGTCTCAGACAAAATGACAGTTGTTGTCCCCTTGCATGATCTAGGTCAATATTAAGAGTGGCCGGTGGAGGAGAAACATAGTGTAGAGCTTAAAGTGGCCGCCCCAAGGTCGAGAAATCGCCGACTCGAATCCGGCTGCACCTAAAACAAATATCTAATTCAACGACATTTTAGTAAGATACTTTTTTCAGATCTCCTTAATACAAGATGATATTAATTTATACGCCAGATAGCTAAAACCGACCATGACTATTCTCGCTGGAATTTAATGGGATGTGTTTATCCTGCTGTTATCGAAGGTAACTAGCTGCTACCCACATTAAATTGGTTGGCGGGGGTGTTCTGCGGTTGCAATAGGAGCACACTTGAGCTTATGACTTAAGTGAAGGCCACTTCTCTATGTGGAACATGTTGCCTAGTGACGAAAGGCTATGGAGAGTACATATACATACATACATACATACATACATACATACATACATACATACATACATACATACATACATACATACATACATACATACATACATACATACATACATACATACATACATACATACATACATACATACATACATACATACATACATACATACATACATACATACATACATACATACATACATACATACATACATACATACATACATACATACATACATACATACATACATACATACATACATATACATACATACATACATACATACATACATACATACATACATACATACATACATATAAACATACATACATATATACATATATACAAACATACACGCAAATATACATACAATCATACAATTATACATACATATATAGACACGTGCATATATCCATGCATATATCCATGCAAATATACATATATACATACCATACATGCATATTTACATAAATACATCAATACATCAATACATACATACATACATACATACATACATACATACATACATACATACATACATACATACATACATACATACATAGACATACATACATACATACATACATACAGACATACATACATACATACACAGACATACAATAATACATACATACATACATACATACATACATACATACATACATACATACATACATACATACATACATACATACATACATACATACATACATACATACATACATACATACATACATACATACATACATACATACATACATACATACAATCATACATACATGCATACATACACGCATCCCTACATACGTGCATAAATGCAAATATATTCATACACACATACATACATACATACATACATACATACATACATACATACATACATACATACATACATACATACATACATACATACATACATACATACATACATACATACATACATACATACATACATACATACATACATACATACATACATACATACATACATACATACATACATACATACATACATACATACATACATACATACATACATACATACATACATACATACATACATACATACATACATGCAAACATACATGCAAACATACATGCAAGCATACATACATCAGGGGGTTTGGACATTAAGTCAATTGGCATTGACACTTTCCTTCCGAACATTAACAAATTTGGACAGCAGTTTGTGCGGTAGCCCTGTAAGCACCTAGAACATATGGGAAATGATCGTCCCAAGTTTTAGAGTCTTCTTCGCACAGTTTGGCCAGCATAGCCAATAGAGTTTTATTGAAACGTTCCACTTGGCTGTCAGACTGTGGATGATAAGGTGTGGTACGGGTCAGTGTATTATCAAGCAGTTTGCAAATTTCCCTGGTAAGTATTGATTGGAATTCAGGTCCCTTGTCTGAGTGGCTAAAATGAGGACAACCATACCTACAGAAGACCTGAGTCACAAGCACATCAGCAACAGTAAGGGCCTGGTGGTCTGCAAGAGCATATGCCTCAGTCCACTTTGAGATGTAATCAGTGACAACCAGAACACATGTGTTGCCGTTGTCAGTTTCTGCAGGCATACTCAAGATATCTACAGCAATCCTTTCCCACGGAGCACCGCCTCGCATAGATTTACGCTTCTGACACGGTAAGCATTCTTGACACCATCTCGCCACATCACTACGGATGCCGGGCCACCAGAACATTGTACCAAATTTAGACTGTGTCATTCTTATATCCATGTGCCCGCCAGTTCGGTGGCTATGTAATAAAGCAAATGCCTCCTTTCTCAGTCGTGATGGGGTAACAAGCTGCAACTGTGATTTGCCATCGATAGTACAAAGCCAATACAGTATCCCTCCAAGCAATTCCAGTTCCTCAAACAAAACACACAACCGCTTTAGATGTGAGCTCTTTGCTTGGACATTGTCCCAAGGGGGACGCTTCTCATCTTCCTTCCATCCTACAGCATGTCCTATGTCTTGGTCTTCCTTTTGTCATTGTCCTATCTCTTGTAGAGACCATGGCTCAAACCAATTCCCTTGGACTGGTGGGTTATTTGCCTGTTGTTGATGGTAGGCCATGCCAACAGTATCGACTGTGGCTTGTACGGCAGCATTAATACATGCTTTCAGGGAGCTTTACTTCCTCTCACAATGCTTGCAGTCCAAACAGGGTCTTCGGGATAAACCGTCTGCATTGTTGTGGACCTTCCCTACCCTATGTACCATCTCAATGTCATAGGTTCCCAAAATCTCAAGCCAGCGTGTCAATTAGCCTTCTGGGCTACGAAAATTCATCAACCATCTCAATGCCCCATGGTCCGAACGAACTAATGTATGTTGGCCATAAACATAGTGGTGGAAGTTCTTGAGATCAGCCACAACCGCCAGCAATTCTCGGCGGGTTACACAACATCGCCTTTCCTCCTTTGTGAAGCATCGACTGTAATAGGCGATAACTTGTTCAACACCATCTTGTCTCTGAGACAATACTGCACCCGTAGCATTGTTACTAGCGCCAGCGTCAAGTATCAACTGACCCTGGGAGGATGGAAAGTCCAACACAGGAGAATCACACAATTTAGCCTTTGGTCTTTCAAATGAATCCTGACACTCAGTGGTCCAAACGAATGGTCTGCCAATTTTTGTCAACTTATGAAGTGGTCTGGCAATGTATGCAAAACCTTTGACGAACTTGCGATAGTAAGAACAAAGACCAACAAAGCTTCTGACATCTGTCACATTTGGAGGTTGAGGCCACTTGGTGATTGCCTCAACTTTTCTGAAATCGGTCCCAAAACCTCGGTTAGACACAATATGGCCTAGGTACTCGACTTCTGGCTGGAAGAGTTGACATTTTGTTTGGGCAATCTTTAGTCCAGCCTGCTGTATTCGGCCTAGAACCTGACCCATGTGCCCTATTTGGTTTTCAAAGGTATCAGACAAGTTTTCCAGTGGAGCCCTGCGGCAGGTTCCATCAGCCTATTAAAGTTAAGCTTACGGTAATCCACACAGAACCTTGGAGTGTTGTCTTTCTGCGTTACTAGGACTACAGGATGGTTCAATTACACCCTGATCCAACATCCTTAGTATCTCTTTCTCGGCTTCTGGTCGTAGAGAAATGGGTATCCGACGTGGATGTTGTTTGACTGGAGGTGCCCCGCCAGTATCGATTGTGTGTTTAACCAGTTATGTTCGACCAAAATCATCTTTGGACCTTGCAAACACATCTTCAAATTACACCAATGTTCTCTGAACAGTATTTTTGCTGCTCTATTGACAACCGAGGTTAAGTTTCCTCCCAAATGTGTTTCAAATGCTCCGGGACCACTCCATCCTCTGCATCACCATCAGCAAAGGAAGCATTGTAAACCGCATCCTGGGTAAAAGAGCTTTCCCCCGAAAAATCAATCACCTCTTTCAATGGTTCACTAAAGTCTTAATACACCACATGGGATTCATTTTTTTGATTCATAACCCTTGTAGGAATTTCAGCCCTGCTAGGATCGACCACCATCCGTGCAACTAACAATTTCCTTTGTAAGAACGGTTTAGAGGGTTCTAATACAGCATCTGTCAGACCAGGACATTCAACTATTCCTGAGACTATCATCTCACTCTGGGTTGGAATAACAACAATGTCTCTTGTGACAATACGATAAATGCGAGGTTCCTCAACCTCTGCAAAACCATTGGTGTCTATAAGGCCCAAAAGCCAATGAGCCCTGTTTGGCATCCAAAATACCACCATGTTTTCTCATTAAGTCCATCCCCAAAGTACCCTCTGCTTTCCAAATGCTAATGTCACCACAACCACCCCATACGAGACAAGAGAACTTAATATGACCCTGCTTGGATTCCAAAGGAGGACGATCCTTGGCTGGTATTTGCCAATACTTATCTGGATGGATCACTGTCAAAGTAGAACCTGAATCCACGAGAAAATCAACACTAGCGCCAAAAATATTAGGCGAGAGGAACCAACTATCTCTACCTCTGGAACCCAATTCAACAACAATACTCGGGGGCCTCAAACAAAGTTCATCTGCTGGGACATGACCCTTAGTCTCAGCATCACTTAGTTTTCCGACTGTAATTTCTGGTTAGAGGATCTGCCAGAATCTAAGCTGGGGGACTCAAATTTTGTCTTCTGAGCCTCTTCTCTCTGACGAGCAAAACACTTAGCCATGCAGTGACCTTCTTTACCACAGCAGTGACATTTTCTTCCTCTGGTTGGGTTTTGAGATCGCTTATTTTGGCCTTGACTGGATTTCTTTATCACCAATGACAAGTAGGTATTCCCCGTATGAGCCCTGACGTGATTTGATTTCCCAAAACGTCGAGATTGACTCGTAGCAAAAGCTTCTTACTCTAAGGCTGCTTTAAGAGCATTTTCCAGGTCGTATGGCTTGGCCTGGAATATGATCAAGGTTGTGGTCAACCAATGCATCAACAAAATAATCTTTAGCCAGAGTTTCTCTAACCTGGTAGTTTGCCTGAGGGTAGGCTCTCCGGGTAAGGCGTCGGATGTCCTGAGCCAACTTGCTCAGTTCTTCCCCATGTCGCCTGACCCTGCCCTTCATTTGAGACCTGAACAATTCACATTGATTTTCTGGTTCAAATGTGTCCTTTAGTGCTCCCACTAACACAGAACAATCCTCTGTATCCGCAGGATCTAGATCACTGAACACACTCAATGCTTGACCCCTAAGGTTGGTTGCCAGCTCTAGAGCTTTAATGTCGTCAGACCATTGATTCCGCCTCGAAACCAATTCAAAATGAGTCACGTAGTCACCAAAACTAGTCTTCCCATCGTAAGTAGCTGGCTGTTTAGGTTTGTCAAACATGTTAGGCAGCGTGGATGCAGATGGAATCAATGCCCCATTTAAGTTACTGGTTTCATTTAACCTTCCTCTCTCTGGCACAGCAGGTTCAGATAGAGAACTTGTACCAATCTCATTCTGGAGAGTTGGTAGACCGAGTTCATTTACCCTATTGACGCCATTTTCTGAAGCACCACAATGGAGGTGGTGGGTAACCATGTGGGGATGGGGATCCAGGGTAACCCCAAGGATATGCACCCCACGGCGGCATCATTGGTGGATAATTTGGTGGACAAGGAAAGTTGGAGGTGCCATATGCAAGGCCTTAGGGCATCCCCAATGAATTGGCTGGATGTGAGTAACCTTAAGCCATATAGCCAGCTGTATTACCCGATGGATTTACCGATGTTGGGGGTACACATTGCTTCCACCGTTTGGAACAGACATGGGAACAGCAAATCCTTGAGCACCGACAGCAGGTATTGGTGCAGAAACTGATGGAGTTACAACACCTGGTCAATAGAAAGAAGACTGGACTGGAAACATCCCAGATGTACTGGCAACAAATAGAGCAGGACTAACGCTATTCAATGAGACAGGAATCTGTGAGTTGGGGGAACGCATCACAGAACCATCAGGTTGACTGACATCAGACACTGCATTGTCTTCCCTAAGAGGAACGGACACATCCCTAAATGGATCTCTTCTCTTAAATACCACCTCTCCATCATTAGAACACCACGACCTAGTGTGTTCATGAGCCCCAGATGAATAATCAAGGTTAGTGTCACTATCAGAATTCCTTTCATGGAACAAATCACCAATATCAGGACAACTAATATTGAACCAACACTCGACTGCTAAACTAACAGCTGTTTACCTGATGTTTATAAGATTCTGCTGTCAACCAAACAGGCTGTTTACCTGAAATTGTTTTAGATGCTGCTGGTTTTTAAACTAACTGGATGTTTACCTGATGTTTACGAGATACTGCCACTGTCAAATTAACTGTTTGCCACCTGCTTAATGTATTATTAATTATTTGTCATTTACTTTTATAAAAACCTGAGTTCATTTACTGAAGCCTGCTGTTCTTATCTGGGATCCTTTTGCTTTATGTATATATAATTAAAGAATCCCACCGCTGCCACAACATAATGTAGCGTGCAACTAGAAGGGGTGTTTTAACATAAGCGGTAATGTCAGACTTAATCAACAAAATGACAACAAGGTTTATGAATTAAAATAAGAGAGTTTATTTGCGCAACCAGACAGCAAGCTAATATAGTATTGAAAACATAAATAGTTAAAAGGACTTATCCCAAGCCCGAAGTATGGGGGTTGATAACCTGACCTGGCAGGCGCAATGCTGAACGGTCAGCAAAATGAGCTGGACAGAGCAGCGGAGAGATAGAGAGAGAGAGAGCTGGGCAGAGCAGCGAGCAGAGCTGATCAGAGCAGCGAGGAGAGCTGAGTGCTCGCTGGCTGGCAACGAGTCTTCCTTATCCCATGAAAACATCCATATTTATACCCTCCCCAGATATACACGTGACACATTAAGTAAATAATAACATCATTGGATTACATATATCTCTAACTAGCATGAGTGACCACAACAAACCTTGGCCAAAACTACAAGATATTCAAGAAATGACTTTGGAAATGTAGCGCGATTCAAACAACCGGAAGATGCTATTTACTAATGATAATATTACCTATATTTTCCATGATGCAACACGGGAAAATGACTTTACCAAATAAAATCCTAAATATTGTCAAAACCCTTCTTAAATATTGTTTAGCCCCCAAAATATACTCAAACACAAAAACATCGTATCAAGACGATAACCAGCGTCTGTTAACGTCATGGATACTAATAACAGTTGTGCATAAACCATTTCTATTTGAAGCAGGTTGTATTGTATACCTTTTTGACTGCTGTTGTTGTATTAAGGATTCATAGTTGATACATAACGGTTAATTCGATATCAAGGTCAAATCATGATTCGCCTAACAAGTTAACATTGTTGTAAGCATGTTGTCTAATTTGCTGCTTCACAGAACAGCTGACTATGTATATAGTATTAACGCACGTTGTGGTTGGATTAATCAAATGAATATGTTATCATCTACTTGTTCTCGTATGATCTGGCTCATATATGTAACCGGATACATTTGCTATGTGAAAATAGCAGATGGGGCCGGTTTGTCTGTTCAAAGGATTTTAGGATCTATATCAACTAATCCCATAAGGGGGGACAAGATTACTGAAACTGCTGCTTTACTTTTGTTGTTAATGTTATTTGTACATCGATGCTTTCCTACCCACATTTACATTAAATTAGATTTATATGAAGGATAAATACGAAACTATGTTGCACAAATACTCACTGTGTATACGCTTCTTTACAATATTAAGCACTTGGTAATGCATCGACATGTCACGGATTATTCACGAGAGGTTATCTACATGCATCACAATTACTCAATACACACAAAGCATAAGAGGAAGTAGACAATACATTGAAGTGTTGATCTTGACCTAGCGAAAGCTGAATGAGCAGGAAATTGTGTTCCGACTTACAAGTCACAGATCACTATTTATGTTGCTGACCTTATTCAAAGAAGGCTTTATAAGAATAATGTAACGATTCTGATAACAATACCCCGAATGTAACAAACACCTACCAGATATCAGGTTAAGGCATCCCCTGAAATATCTATCTATCTTTCATTATTCGATGCTATCAAAGCAATTCTGGCATGCAACTGTTCCATATTGCAAATTTTTGTTCAGCTATGGTCACTTGTAGATAACAGACTTGATAATGCGTGTAGATATTACATGCATTACAGCACAGTATCCTGCTCTACCTGCACGCTCAGATTTCCACATTACCTGTTGATCTAACTAGTCTCACTGTATCATGCTCTGCTAGCACACGGAGATTTCCACTTTACATGTTGATCTTACCCATCTCAGATATCTCGTTCATTGGGCGGGTTTTATAGGTATTTCTAATAACCCCTGAGAGTTCGATGCAAAATCATGAAATGTTTGTTTTTGACGAAGAGCTTGACCTGTACAAGGATCCTCAGTTACATGTACAAAATATAACAATTGAAAGGTTCGCATCAATTCATTAACGGCTAGTCACGCACTAGTTATATCTTGCTCTGTCATGAATATACGGGTATGTTCGGCTCAGTCAATCATATGTTACAATATGCATTCAGTGCAAGATTGTCTAGTTGCAAAACTTAGGCAAGAGCCCAGTGATCTGCAGCACCAGCAATGATTAAATATTTTGAGGCATACAATAATCAATACACAAATATATTAATCATAAATTGCATATTGCACCAAATACATTGCCCAATATTTTCCGCTCATAGCTATGGATGTGTGAATGTGCAATGGAGGAAATATGTTGTTCATTTTCTACATTTGGAATAGTTTTAACAATCGGTTGTCTTGAAGTGATGTTTGACAAAAACGACCTTGCAGCGTGTATTGTAACGATGACTTTTGTTTTTGCAAGCTGCCTCTATTCAGCAGCACATTATATCGGATTGCGGAGCAGTTCGGTGATTATCCTGGCTAATGAACGTCGTTCTGACAGGGAACCAGGTGACAATATCTCGTCTAAGATATCTGTCGAGTGAAAACAAATGAACACGATAATTGTCTGATGACTTGGAATATTATAGCTCAAACACTGACAGCCTTTAATCGGCCTAACCCCGAGTCGAGTAAGTGATGGAGATTATTGTTATGTAACAGATTCGCGTGTCATAACGGTTCACGAGCAATTGTGTGAAAACATCCATGCACGTTACATCTATTTCAGCTAATCAATGCCAGTCCCGAATGCCAGCTCAATACTGGAATGATAGCTTTCTGTAAAAACAAACTTTACAATGACTTTGATAACATGGGTGAAGTAAACTCGTTATTGTTATAACTTAATCGATATAACTTAGGACGTTGACATGTCCGCATTCAGTGACGTGTAGTGTATGCACCATGCACGTATTTTTGTTCGATTTATAAAAACCTATATAAGTATTTTCGTCATGCAAACTCACATTTAATAACTGCGAGAAAGCACACATAAATTAATATAATAAAACATCATATACCGTGGATATAATACTGACTGCAGTTTACTAACAGGAAATAAAAAACACTATCAGAGATTTTTCGTTGAAAGTGTATTCTATCAGTAATCTGATCTGCAAGTAAAATCTTATTGCTTCCAAAAGTCCCTCCATTTTTGTCGTAAACCAGTTTTGATAAGTTGCATAGATCCCAGAACCTTGAAAACAGTGATTGGTTCAACTTTTTGCGTAAATGAGTATTTCTATAAAAATAACTATATATATATATATATATATATATATATATATATATATATATATATATATATATATATATATATATATATATATATATATATATATATATATATATATATATATATATATATATATATGTATATCACTGAAGCTAGTCCACCAATATATATGCTGGCGAACTGTTGTGCCGGCATCTTTTTAACAGTAGCAGTCGCAAGGTTTGAAATATGATTTAAAACCGCAAGACTACAGCAGATTCAATATTGAGAGGCACTTAATATTTTTTTTATATCCTACAACAGAGTTAATTCAATAAACGAAGCCGACAATCAGTGAAACGCATCAGGAAACACATCGCATGATGTATCATCTGACGGGTCATTCAAGGACTTGATATGTGATCGTCGGTTGTAAAGATCTACTATGATGTAAAGCAAAAGCTTTGCCTCGTGTGCTTGTAAGCGTGTTTTACTTCAAAGTGATGCGTTTGCTATAATGGTAACTCTGAGGATGACGTCACTCATGGTTAGCTGCGCTCTGTGGAAGTTATTCAAACATATCAACGACACAAAAATGGATGATAGTTTTCCAATTGAAATGGTTTTTCAGACCTCTTCCAAATATGCCATTAACTAATGGACAGCTGAATTTACTGCATTGGTTCATACTTGTCAGGTCACACGGAACAGCCGCTGGTAAATTGGCTTAATAACCAACTTACATATGCACCCTATGCTATGGACAACTTATAATTTTAAGTGTAGGCTTAAAATAGCGAACATAACAAATAATAAATGGCCCGATCTGGGGTTCACCTACGAAAATAGTTCGCCTCTTACTCCGTCCTCGCTTTTTCATGTCTGCGCGGTAGATGGTGATATTTGATGTCAATAATCATCTAGAGCGAAGGAATTGGTCTTCGGTGGACATTCACATTTGTTGTCTTGTCAGGGACATGTGAAGATCTCGAGCAAAGAGTTTATAGCTGCGCTTAGCTCTGTGGTGATTATGAAATTGCATGAAATACACACACGCCATCAGATGACGATACCATGAAATCAACGAAAGCCCATTGGACTGTTGATCTGTCTCGAGGTAGACGTCTATAAAAGATATGGAGTGATCTGACTAGTCCAGACTACCAAGGCTCCGAATTAATAAGATAATTCCACGTGGTTTTAAGAAATGCAATGACAAAGCAACACGTGGCACACAGGTGGCGTCTTCACATATTTACTTGAATGAGCGCTCTTAGCGAGCTATAAACTCTTTGCTAATGCACTTCGCCATTGGCACTAGTTTAAATCAGCACAACTGAAATAGATTATCGCGCAGCAAATGTTTCGTTGTCCCGGTAGATCAATGGCTCCGCCTTTGACTTCCGTTCTAGGCATGTGGGTCGGCAATAGTAATGATTTGATTTAAACTCGCAAATGAGATTAATAGATCACATATCAGTCATCACCATTAATCTAATCAATCGCTGCCATAATATAACCATGTTGTGTAACCCATTACTCTCGAGTTGCATTCCTTTTTGATTTCAAAACACAATAGGAATGATCTGATTATGATTATCACTAACAGTTTTCTTACGTTGAGTGGTTATTCGATTGAATGCGACATGCAATACCTGTATAACCTTGAGTCCGGAATATTGTATGATTCGATTGTTTCTAAGCACCATTCTTTCTGGGAAAGCTTGTTGACTAATGAACATGTCTGAACTAGTGTGTTAAGAGTTTTCAACATGGTATATAGAGCTTCTATCATGCGGATGATCAACGATCAACGAAGATGATAAAAAGTAAGACATCTTGACATTCACCCATAATTGGGAAACCAACACATCTAGGAGTCTGTAATACAGGACATCATTCAACAGTAGAAAACTGCATGTAAGTCTGTAATACAGGACCCCAGAGCTGCATCAGTAATCAGTAGAGACAAGCATGTGAGTCTGTAATACAGGACGCCACAGCTACATCATTCAACAGAAGAAAACTGCATGTAAATCTGTAATACAGGACACCACAGATACATCATTCAACAGTAGAAACCTGCATGTGAGTCTGTAATACAGGACACCACAGCTACATCATTCAACAGAAGAAAACTGCATGTGAGTCTGTAATACAGGACACCACAGATACATCATTCAACAGTATAAAACTGCATGTGAGTCTGTAATACAGGATACCACAGATACATCAATCAACAGTAGAAACTTTCATGTGAGTCTGTTATACAGGACACCACAGATACATCATTAAACAGTATAAAACTGCATGTGCGTCTGTAATACAGGACACCATAGCTAGGAGACTGGAGAAGCCCAAGAGCTATATCCAGCATCTCGACGCCAACAACCTCTATAGCCCAGGCCCTACCTACCTCGAACTTTGTTTAGTTGGACAGGCCAAATCTGCTATCCAGACTAGTCCGCACCCACCCTGATGATGGCGAGACTGGGTACATCCTTGAGGTCGACCTGGAGTATCCAGCTGAGCTTCACGACGACCACAACAATTACCCC
This sequence comes from Urechis unicinctus, assembly GCA_034190875.2. Taxonomy (NCBI): domain Eukaryota; kingdom Metazoa; phylum Annelida; class Polychaeta; order Xenopneusta; family Urechidae; genus Urechis; species Urechis unicinctus. Next base: position 725,851 of record CM067347.1, read on the forward strand.
CCTGGCCCTAGAGCGGCTCCTAGTCCAGAACGAGTGGCACCAGACTACCAGAAAAATCTCCTTCACGAATACAGCAGCCACAGGGTCGAGAAGCTGGTTCCATAGAACGTATTCCACCACAGGTGCATCAAACTTTATCAGGTCTCGGGGATGAGGCTGACCAAGATCCACCGTGCCCTATCCTTCATCCAAACATTCAGAAGAACACAGATCTCTAAAAGGCTGCATCCAGCGACTTCGAGAAGGACCTATACAAACTAATGTACAACTCCGTCTTCAGCAAGACCATGGAGAACCTTCACAAGTGGGTTGACATGAAGCTGGTCCGAGCTGCAGACGGCAACAAAATAAGAAAGCTCATCGCCAGCCCGCCTTTGCCTGCCAGAAAATATTCGACATCGCAAGGCCCACCTGGTCCTTAACCGCCCAGTCTACGTGTGGATGTGCATACTCGATCGGTCCAAGCACCTCACGTACGACTTCTACTACAACACCATGAAGCCCCAGTATGGCCTCAACCTAAATCTACTCTACACCAACACTGACTCCCTCTTCCTGGATATCCGCATACTACCTTGAATAGCTGTTTGATTAGAAGCGGTTCCGCCATGGGATGAACATGCTCCGATGTTGTAGCTGTTATTATTTCCTGGTAAAGCTGTTCGGCAACTATAGGCCACGTACTGCTAAAAAAAACCAAAAGTCCCCCCAAAAATCATGCATGAACATACCATCAGAGGGCGCCAGATAGGGTAAGTTATACAAGGAGGGAGACAGTTTAATTCTTTACAGGCCTCGTGATTTAGAATTATCATTGTTATCTAACTTAAGTATAAAATGAAATGAAAAAAAAAATGATATAAGGTGCTCCTTATTAGGGTGTTGAAGGATGGAAAATATAGATGGATTTCTCACACTGGCCGGACTCCCCTTCACGCCCCTGTCAAATTGGGGGCCCGATTTTCAGACTGTAGCGCGGACTGAGCCTATCGCAGCACTCTCAGAAGTCTATTTTGATTAGCTTCTCAAGCCGCAGCGCCCTTTCTGCCTGCCTCATCCTTTTAAGCGTTTTTTGTAGATTTCTCCTGTTGCGCATGTTGAGAATGAGGAAGCGAACCAGGAGTTGTTGCTTCAGGTCAATTGTGCTTGGATTGCTCGTAATAACTAAAGACTGTCGCATGCCCTTTATCCCAAGGTGTTCGCGTATCCAGCGGTGTGGGTTAAGTTTGCGTCCGTAAGTACTCAACATGTTGAATTCTTAATTGCACTTACATCTTTAACATAGTAACATGGAGTTTGATAACCCAACATTTGAAACCGAACAGGAGGAGGGGGATATGGGAGAGGAATGAGACTAGCTTCATTAATGGTGAGGAGACGAACCTGGTTGACGAAACTTTAGATACGTAGAGTACGACTAGTCCACCATGGGATAACACTGAAATGCATGCTGGGTAAACAGAAGATCAGGTGGTATCCCCGGAAGAAACCAAAGTCTTACTTACCAGGTGGGAACAGGCAGTGTCTAAGCATGGGCTGCAGGCCACTCTGGAGTTGAGATCGTCTAAAGAAGGTGACTTTTGGGTTAAGTGGGGCCGAGAATGGAAGCTTCTGACATGGAAAACCAATCCCAACATATTCCTCTCTCCTAGGAGTATCGTAGGTTCTGGTGGTACACAGCTTGCTCGGGCCTCTCAACTATCCACACAGCCCTACAAGGAGTTGACCAAGCTGCTGCTTAAGTGGAAGCTACACTTTCAGAGAAGTTAGGAATCAGCGACCCGGAAGCCGTGACAGAGCAAGGTGGTGTGGAAGAAGAGGGCGTTTATAACGTCTGAGAACCCAAATTAACCGCATCAGGGAAATGATCAACAGACTTATTAACGAGGACACAACGCTAGTTGAATGTGTACGCACCCTGTGTATCGGCGGCGCTTGAAGATGGGTATATCTCGGATGATGAGTTGAAGCTCGTTTCGATTAAGCTCACAAAATATAGCCAAATGAAAGTCAAAATTTGGGCAACATGTTTGAAAGCTGCAGAATCACCAAATAGACCTGCTAAGGTATGACCCCAACTGTCCATTTAAAGAGTGGGGGTCACTGGGTATAATGGAGGCGGCGATAAAATCTTTCTGCAACGTCCGTAACGGAGTCAAACAAAATACGGACCAGATGTAGACCACGAGGAAGGGCTGCGTTGGAGGAAGTGACTTCTCCGCCATCATAGGGACCAACTTCTTCAGCAGCTTTAGCAAAAAGCTGGCAAAAAAATAGCAACAAGGGTGTAAGCTTTAGCGCGTCCTGCCTCTGGAGGTGTACGACAATGTCTATGAAAACAATATCTATTTTCAGGGCGGCGCAATAGCCTACTGGCGTTTGTGTGAACTCGATCCGGCGGGCACAGGGGGTGACCGGTGGGGTGACTGGGGCTGGGGTGGACGTTGTCTGTCGAGGGCATCCTTAGGAGGTTGTGCTGCTCGAGATAATGTGCCATTACGCTTGGAGTCCTGGGTGGGTGATTCCGTACATGTATAATCCTCAGGTTCTGTTGGGGTTGCACCACAGTCCGGTGGCGACCATTGGGGTGCTTGTTGACTGCGTTTGCAGGTTGTGCTCCTTTGAGGACCTGGGGAGGGTTGAGGCTTATAACCAGACGTATCACAAGGATCGGAAGAAGTATAAGGAGACGGTGGCTTGAGGGTGGGCGTCTATTGAGGGCCTCGAAGAAGGCGACTATGGCGCGAACGGGAGGTTTAACAGTTGCCTGGACGTGGAACAGGAACATCACAGTCCTTGGCTGGGAAGACCCAGTAGGACCCTTGAGAGACTGGCGGGGGCGTTCTACTGTTGGAAGCTCTTTACGATGTGATTGATAACCGCTCGTCCCAATGCCGACTTTATCGAGCAGGTTGCCCAGTTTATGCAGGACCTCCACCGTGTGAAAAATGGAACTTACACTGGGGTTCCCGGCCCTGAAATGTTCACGCCTAAGGACCCCTATGGATAAAGATCCTTGATTTCGGTAGTATAGGTAATAGCGGTTTCCTCTGCCTCTACCCCTGCGACTTGTAGGCCTCCCCTCCCCCTACCCCTGCTACTCATGGCTCCCCTACCCCTGCGACTCATGTCCCTCTGTAACTAGTGACCCTCCGATAGGCTCCCCGCTGTTAGTCCGCCAGAGAGAGACTCCAACTCTTGTCAGGTCTTGAGACCCCGAAAAGAATATTTGAAGTGGGTAAATGATGCTCAGAAGTGGAGGGATTCCTTTATCATCGATCGGTGGGTCCCCATTTTGAGGGGTGTTTTGGAACCGCTATTACCTATACTACTCGATCTAATAAAATTCTGGTCTGCACTGTTGGATCGGGAATGAAGCTCATAGATTAATATCTGATGAAATATCATATCGACGGAAAATCTTTGACTAAGTTTTTATTTCGTGCGTATGGCTGCGCAAGCGCAGCATGTATCATTAATTTGCAATCTTATTTCTTTTTAACAGTGGCCTGATATTTCACATTACGCAAACACACACACAAAACCATAAAAACAAACTACGTTATGATAATCAGTGGGTCATAACGTGAAGGACGGGCAGTTTTCAAATCCTGACTAAGACCCTGCTCTAGACATATGTGGTCTACGCACGATTTGTTGTTTTCTTCACTGTCGGCCATGGTGGCACCTCGTATAGATCTCCCTGTTGTCTGTACACACTTACTCTCAGTGTGTACTCGGTGTTGTGGATCAACTCCCTGATGATGGCGCTGTACTCAGCTACTTGAGATACAGTCGTGGTCTGTAGTGGCTTTATAACGGGATCAGGTAGCCGTAGTACTGAACCAGGTTCGCTATTACGTCATGATCTCCCCCCCCCCCCCCCCACCCACGTCACTCTGATTTGCGAGGAGCTGGCAGCGGCTCCTGACTGGATTTCTCTGTGTGTGTATTACATAATTAATAAGGCATACACAGCTACATTAATCATCAGTGCAGACTTATTATGCCATTAGTTAAATAACTTTAAAGGACGCCCTTACTGTATACTAACCGTGTGGTGAGATTCGAAACTATATATGAAAACTATTACGTAGGTTACTATGTTTAGTGAATATATGCTTTAAGCCCCTAGTTGGAGAGATACTGTGGAGGTCAAGCAAATATATTTCACGGTTAAATACCTTAATATTTCGGAATAAGTCGATATCGTCTCTCCTAAAAAATTGTATCACTCAAAAACACCTGGAGATTAATCCATTGACTTTAACCCACTGTCAGCGGGATGAACTTTGTTACACACCTTGGAAAAATCAACGGCAATGCCCTGAATTAAATGACGATTTGTAGAGAACTTTCTTTTAACCTTCGCGTTAACGATTACAGCAGAATAAAAAAGCAGCTGACTTTTTATCAATTTACACGCAGTTTGTCATTAACTACCGAGAAGCTTAAAAACCATGCCATTTATTACTTTTAAATGTTTATTTGCTTTAAGCTTTATGGACCAATATTTCCGTTAGGGCTAGAGGGACCACGTGGTTAAAACCAAGCACAAATTAAGAACAAGGTTGAATGAACACAAGTGGTGCCTTATTTAAGCTCGAACAAAATATTAAATCGATGTTATGCACAGTCGACAAGGCAGAATAAAGCACGGAACACATCAATCGTTTTTACACAGGCAAAATCAGCTACATACAAGTCAAACATTATCTAATAGCCGGGAAATAATCGATATCAAGAACAAACTTAATTCAAACCGAAGTACATAGCTCATTTATCAAAACAAACCACAAGGCAAGTCGCTATCTGCATAAATCTACGGCAATATTAGAATAACACGAGCTACTAGAAAATATGATGTTACCAATAAGCAATATAATGCTACAGACATGTAGCAAGATAATTCACAGGAAAACTATGGGCTCATTCAATTGTCAGTATGTTGCATGCCTCACAAATAGCGTTAATGTTGGAACAAACGATGGAACAAGTCGCAAGCCACAATGTTAGATATGTAATAAAGTGAACGTTCATGAAATAACTAATATGCTAAACCCCATTAATAATGGACCAAGGCTGGTTGTTCGTTGCTATTATTCAGACGTTACCATAAATGTGGAAGTTGGCTAAGTAGCATTTGGCCAACTCAAACATGAACTGGTAATGCTCCTGCAACAGCAACATGAGTTGTGATGATTACGCAAGGAGAATGTAAATTATATATTAATACTTAATCGACGTATGAAGGAGTTTTGTAATAGCGTAAACGAGTTTACCAGTGTTTGCATTGCTTGAGGTCGTCTGGACGTGATGAAGCGCGATGCAAGCAACACAGCTACTTCCTGTTCTGCTTTCAGGGTATCTAACATGTAACTTCCGGTTGCGAAGAGTCCGCTTCGCTCAGCGCCGTCGCTGCAAATGATCATTCGTGATCATAACCGTCATTACGTCATTAATGATTGAGGTGCGATTGTGATCGGTCCTCACATGCAGTGTACTACTGTGGCCCCGCTCGTCTGCTGACGTCGCCATTCGTCGACTTTCTCAGTCAAAGCAATGAAATCTTTGGGCTGGGGTAGAATTCTGTCCTCATTTCCCCATTCTAATAACTGGAACTGCCGAACCGTTAGCGATGCATCGCCAATCTGTAGATGATTCAGACAAACATCACGACTAGCGTAATTCGAGTAAATATGGCGCCTTTGGACATTTGTTTCAATTGGGCGTTTTCTATTGTACCTATATGTAGTTTTGCATCATTATTACCAATCGTCGATGTTTCGTCACGCAGAAGTTGCGAATGACCATTTTGGGGTTCACAAGTCGTTCCAAACCGACATTTTTCACCTGAATAGGTCCATACTTCTCTTTATCAACTTCATCGAACGGGAAGTAATTACCGCATGTCTGTTGAATAAGAACATGAATAATGTGTGGCGACATTCCAACTGACGCCGTAATAAAAGGACCATGTGAGCAATCATTCAATTTACACACAGCATTCACCAACAGCAGAGGCATCAAATGTCAATGAAACAGCGCTAGATGTGAAACCACCAATACGTGACAAAGATATATGTTGCCAGTTGTTGTCACTTGTCTACCTCGTCACTGCTGTGTGTATCATGGAGCATTACAATGCAGCAGCAGTTATGATCATACACCAGCCTCCAGAAGTCCACCACCGTATTGGGTAAAGGAGTCTGAGTCAAAATCGTCGAGTTCCGCGACTCAAAGCTCTGAATTATCACCAAAAAGGTTTAAATGATTTGATACAATTACCCATCCCTACAATTGAAAGTTACTATTATAAAGTACATGATTTCATTCGAGTATTTAATATTTAAACGTGAATGGTGCTTCAAACTTATACAGTTCAATTCCCGAAACTCACGTCAACAAAGACAGCATTGATGTAATCATTGCCATGTGAGTATGGCGTCGACAATCGTGGACGATGTTTGTCACCTGGCAGCAACAATCCACTGATAAATATCATAAGGCAGGTATCTATTGACACACTTTATTCAACTGTTTAACTTAATGCTGAGAAAATGATAAGCAAATCTATATGGCTGGAAAGGAACGTGTTACCTGCTACAATATCAGGAAATCTGTTCTTGCCCACGTTTGTGTGGTCACTGGCTGCTCCAGGAGCTGTTTGTGGCTTGAGTGTGCACATCACCTGGAGAGCGAGGCATATTGCTATAGTAATTAAATTGCCAATATCGTCCAGTAATGTTCACCAGCCATCAGTTAAGACATTACCTCATATTGCTCTTGTAACAGATTGTGGTTGACGTATGCTGTTTCTTGGAACATGGTATCATACTGGTCAATGAACTGATCTCTGTGAACTTCAACTTCACCAATCCTCGTTTCAATTCCCTCTAACACTGCATTGTAGAGAAAGGCGTACTGCTTCTGTAAAACGCAGTCACATATATGCATCTCTTTAATACCGACCTGATGGCTTTGTTCGACTGTACATAAGTCAGATACCAGCAATACATGCCATATCATACCTCGGTTTGCACCATATACATCCTCTGGGTTCTCAGGCGATACATACACACAAACACGTCTACACGACCTTCCACTTGGCCTGATTCAGCAGGTAATCCAGGCCTATGTACGTTCCTGTACGTCCTACACCAGCACTGAAAAGTTAATCCGAACCATTTACAAGCCTACTATGCCATTACCTCCAGGCGACTATGCAATAAACAAGCTCTCCTTCAAATATAGTTCAGGGTAGTACTTCTCAGATGTTACCCAGCCACTAATCAGTGACAGACCTGCAGTGCACAATAAGAGGACCAGTAACGTCACACGGCAACTTTAACACCCTTCCTCTAAATGCCAGCAGTGGGAATTATGCTCTGGACATTTATTGTCTTCCCATGCTAAGAAATGGAGCTGGTGAATCTCTCTCATTTCATCCAGGTACCAGTTTTTAAGCAACATTATTTACACTTGTGTAGACATCATATGTGTGGCAACAAGTTAATGTTATGAACCTCCCATATGCAGTGGTACCTTGTAACACAGTCGAAGTCTCCTGTAGGCATAGTCCGCGTGGACTTCAGACATAACCAGGGAGATCATGAACGGTCCACAGACTTTCACGTTATCCTTATCATCTGGCCAATACATCGCGCACTTTTTCTACAGATACACAAAAAGCATCGAATATAAACCTCAAGTTTGTACAAAGCTTATCGAGAAGATAATATTCTTTTGAAACTAGCATTATTTTACTGCAGCAGCTATTGAAATGAAATCAGATCACTTTGCCTCCTTCGTTATGCCGGGTCAGCATCACAATGCGGTTGCAACCTTGTTGCCAAATCATGAACCAGAACGCCAACACAGTGTCCTCCGTGGGTCCTACACTAAACAATCGACTAGAGAGTAGGCCATTTTAATGAAAGTAATAATGATGAAAATGATATTTACAATGACAATAAAAATTAATTACAATGATAATGGCGGTAAACTCTAATAAAGAGTCATTCTAAGACCCCACCCCTTTACCTATCCCAAGCCCTGATCACACAACACACCAGCAATAAATTTCCTTTTCATACCCAACACAGTTTATCCCTTTCTTGCCACAACATAGTTCCCTTGTTAAAAACCAAGGGCCCTTTCATCCCTCTCTTTTTACACACTGTTGCATCTGTCCCTCTTTAATGAGATAACACAGCTTTGATGAATAACAACAAAATACAAAAATGAGTCATGAGATTCCATTTGAAAGTATTGAGTGGGAACGACTGTCGTGTGTACAGTAGTAGCTGAAATAACCATATAGAATCATCCGCAGCTTGAATGTGCAGCATGAACTCACCTTGAGCAGCGATGTAGTGATTGGAAATCTTAGGGTACCCCTGATAAGTGTAAACAGATATAAAATTAGCGTAATGCATGAAATATACTAATTTAATTGCAATATCGCAGCCAATCAAATATCTACCGTTATGTAACTTGCATTGATGTAGTCTGATCGGCTGAGTTCTTCCGTTACTTCTATCTTAACACGAGAGTCATCATCTGTAGATGCATGAGTGTTTATTGACGGTAACTCTTCAAATTCAAGCAACCAAGACATCGATGTCCAGAACATGTCCTAATATAAAAGTATTTAGTCTGAATTCCCGAATAAAGTATAAATATCGCCACTTATCTCCTTTTAACTGTTGCAATTTAAATTCATGGACTTTTTTGGCTATAAAGGTACCAATTCTCGGAACAAGTGTACATAGCGCGGTTTCGAAAAAATAAGAAACTGGACTCACATGGCTGAATGTTTTTAAACCTATTCTTGGCCATGTTGGCTTGTGAACGACCAGACTCCCGGGTTTTGAAGTCTTCTCCAGGTAAATCCTGCAATTGGATAACATTAAACTTTATTGTCAATATGTCTAGGCATCTTAAGACTTAACTAACCTGCAACGTATATTAACAAGGTTCGATTGTGAGACCGTACTTATCATGCTTGATCATATCACCAAGAAAGGTTATGTTTTTGTGATAATGCTTCACATACAATTCAGCTTAGAATAACATCAGAGAACAGCCCGTGTACAATGCCATTGCAAAATCTGAGTTACAATGTACTGACGTCAAATTCTCTGCCAAATCCATCGATGATATCTTTCTTTCCATCCTTAGTTTTTTTGACATGTTCCATTGGTATAGGCTGTGTGAGCTCATTAATGTGTGCCTTTAGTTGTGTGATAGATATAGGTGCATTGAGAAGACTTCCTGAGGTTGGCTTAGCGATTTGCACAGCTGATGGTAGAACTTGTGTGTGGGAATCAAAACCAGGAGGTCGTAAAGCGGGTTTGGACTGAAGTGGTGTCGTTCCTGATATTGCTGGTGTTGCTGCTGATGCTGATGCTGCTGCTATTGATGCTGATGGTGTTGATGCTGGTGTTGATGCTGATGCTGATGCTGCTGGTGTTGATGCTGGTGTTGATGCTGCTGCCGATGATGGTCCAAATAGGCCCACGGGTTTGGAAGCTATTGAGGGTTTCTTTACAGGCCCAACGACACCTACTGGCTTGTCCACTGACACGTTTGACACTTCACACAATGGGATCAAAGCTAACTGGAGACAGGCAATATGAAAAGACTGGCAGTCTTTTGATACAGTAAAACTATATACACCATTGAAATAATACTAGGGGGCTACTCACGACGAAGGGCTGCTGCTATGTTGTCCCCCACCTCTCTGTTGGAATTCCGCTTGCTGCGTCTTCTGTAAATGTAAATAGCGTTTGAGTAAGATCCCGTTAAATTCTGGTTCAACACCTAACAGAATTGTGCTGGCGCAATCGCAGGCCAATTGTAAGCATAGCATATGATGACTTGATCTACGTGTAAGCTTAACCATGCGCAAATCATCTTGACAGCAAGCCTTACCTCAGACCGACGACAAAGATGACGATGACCAGAAGCAACACACACACCCACAGCAGCACCTGCTATGACTCCTGTTGGATTTCCTGTTTCTGGAGGGTTACAACGAAACAATGATATCAGTCATAGAATGCCTCAGGTTCGTGGACATGTCCATATAGAGTATCGCCATATGCTTTATTGTGCCTTATTGCATACATTATCCTACTGGGGGATATATTGAATAAGAAAATTCATCAACGTTCAATTTATATAATGTATCTTGTATTCTGAGAGCAGTATCTGCAATGTGAAGCTTCAATGAATCATGAAAATGGTTTTCAATACCCGGAAGTCCATTATTCTGTGTGGTAGTTATCATCTCTGTTGCTGTCCATGGCTTCGTTGTAACTGTTTGTGTCCGTGTGATTGCATTACCGGCTTTAGTAAACGTCTCAGACATGGAGTCAGAAGAGATGTTTTCATTGTTGACAACGCGGACCTTGGCTTCCCATTGACCACCAGTGACGTCAGCGATACTGACGCTGGTGGACGTGGTGGGATCCATGACGTCCTTCGTCATCCACTCTTCAGTTCCTATGCGTCTGTAGAGGACGTGGATGTACAATATATTGTCACATCGAGATGGCGCTGACTGTTGGACAAAGACATATTTGCTACAAGTCTAACATTCAACAAATATTTCCTAATTGTGATAAGAATGTTTGTCTGTAAACCGATTGCCTCCTGTCTGGCTTCAAATATATAAATGAGGGATATGAAAGCTATACCTGACCGACCAAACTGAACCCGCCTTTCTGGTACTCTTACATGTCTGAGACTTTCCTATCTTCAGTAACTCGTCTTAGGACGTCAAACAGAGAAATCGTCCGATTCATTCAATGAAGCCCGTTTTGAAACTTGACAGGGTTTATATATCTTTGAAACCTATATGCGAGATAACATGATGTCACTTAGCTCTAGAACAGTGTCCTAGCCAGAGACTCGTCCGTCGATTTGGACGTGCTAGAATTTCCCCCTAAAGCCCGTCCACCCGTCCTCCCGCCAGCCCGTCCACGCACCTCCAAGACCGGATACAAGGAATAAGCCAAGCCAGTATAAACAGCTCATTTAAAAACCAGCAGTGACGCAGAACGCAGATGGTTTAATCAACGTCATAATACTTTAACGATGGTGAATGGAGTTACGACCAGCTTCGTCTACTCGCAAAACGAAGTCTCTGTCCATGTTGATGTTATACCTTCTCTGAAATGATACAGAATTGATATGTTCGAGGTTTGGAAGATAAATGACCACTAGAAAGGTGGCATATATTGCTCATGGTCGACTGGAGCAACATTCTGAAGTGTCTGCCTCGCTTTCCCCACGATGTAATAAACTTCTGGTTTTTTCTGTTGCCTCGAGAATGAAGCTCACAAATCACTATTGGAAGAAAAATCATGTCGACGGGAAGTCTAAAACGCAGTTTTTATTTCTGGCGTATGCCAGCGCAGGATGCATCATAAATTTGCAATTAAATTCGGCCTGATATTTCACATTACGCACGCACGCACGCACACACACACACACATACACACACACACACACACACACACACACATAACCATAACAACTAACTACGTTATGATAATCAGTTAGTCCTAACGTGATGGACGGGGTTGGGATAGGAATGGATGGGCAGTTTTTAAACCCTGGCTACGAACCTGCTCTAGACATTGGTTGACTACGCTCTAATGCTTGTTTTCTCTATTGTTTGGGACTGAATAAGTTAAAGCCACTAGGAGTCCATTATTTAACAAGACTTGCATAAAAGTGTACATATGAAACTAGGGAACTCATGCCTGTGAACTCGTGAGCTTTTACTTGCCTGCCACTCGACATTTACATCAACACTTGTTGTTATGGTCAGTTGTGTGACTTGGTCAGGAGCTGCAAGCAAAGTGTTTTATTTAATAACATGACTTGGTCAGGGATGAAATCAGAATACTGTGTTCAGTTTCGAGACAATCATAGCGTATATTGTCAGATTGTTATCACATAAACTAATTATTGGAATGTGATCCATCATTTATGAATCAACACCGTGTGGTGGATTGCTGATATAATGCACACCATTACAGGATGTCTTAACCATGTAATTTTCATGTAATTTTCACATATCATATTTAAATTCTATGGAAACAATTCTTCCATCATATACACATGGGGCTTGGTTGTGCTATAGCATCACCACGTACCAAGG
>CM067347.1:743025-820525 GCA_034190875.2 Urechis unicinctus
GGTTGTTAAACACTCAGGCTGATGCGTCCCCTGGACTGAGGGCTTTAGATAAGTTTCAGACATTGGTGGATTTAACCAACAGGCTACATATTTACGCATTATATAAATATAGTGTTTTGATACTTGGCTACATTTTGATAATGCGGGGAATATATGGGCTTGTCTCTTACATGATAATAGAAGTAGGATTCTATTTTCATTGGCAATATATTTGCGCAACCCATAGCGCGTAAGGGAAACCTGCTGAACTGTTTCCTGGTCGATGTAGACAGGGGCAACCATGAGCTGCTGATACCAAGGCACTTTTCGACTGGCAAGGACTAGGATGTAGGATAGGTAATTATGATATATTATCGAGATTTTACAGACTTCTTAGAGAATGATACAGAGTTATGCATTCTTGTATAGTTAAAATAATATCAAATCCCGGGTTAACAAGTGCCTCCTTCTTCAAACAAGATAATAATAATGTCAAATTTCTGTAACAATATTAAATAGTTGCATTCCATACCCATTGAGGTAGTGTAACCTGTCATACAGAGTGGAAATCTGACAGAGGTCAATGACAGGTCGAACAATGATGATGCAAACCATCATTAAATGTAAGTATTGGAGAGAATTCCGTGGCTACTGCTTTTTCAAATTATTAGATTGAGGACAAAATGGTTCTGTGGCATAGCAAGAGTGGTGATGGCCTGTACAAGATATTGGAATGGTTAAACTGGCTACCTCCAGGTTAAGGTGACCACCTCCAAGTTAAGTTGTCAGGTTCCAGCTTAAAACGGTTATGGTGGCTGTCTCCAAGTTAAGGTGGCTACCTCCAGGTTAAGGTGGCCGCCTCGAAGTTAAGGTGGCTGGCTCCATGATAAGGTGGCTAGCTGAAGTTTAACCTAGCCGCCTCCATGTAAGGGTTGCTGTCTCCAGCTTGAAGCGGTTGCCTGTAGGTTAAGGTTGCTGGCCTAAGGAGGCTGCTTCCAGGTTGAGGCGGCTGACTCCTGAATATGGTGGCTGGTTTCTGCTTACAGCGGGTGCCTCCAGGTTGCCATGGCAGCCTCTTAGTTAAGGTAGTGGCCACCTCCAGGATAAGGTGGCTACCTCCAGGTTAAGGTGGTCGAGTTCATGTCAAGGTCGCCACCGCCAGGTTAAGGTAGCTGTAAAGGTTGCTGATTCTAGCTTAAAGCGGCCGCCAACAGGTTAAGGAGGCTGACTCCAGGTCAAGGTCGTTGGCTCCAGCTTAAAATGGTCTCCATTATTGGGGGCCGCCTCTAGGTTAGGTAGGCTGGCCCCAGTTTAAAGTGGCCATCTCCTGGTTGAAGTGGCCGCCTTCAGGTCGAAAGATCACTGATTCACATATGGCGGGACGTCAAATAGCTAATTAATTCAATGTATTTCATGAGGTCTTCATAATTGCATATAATAGTTTTAATGCGCCGTTCACGATTATGTCCAGCAGCAAACTTTCGAATTTTGAAGAATTTTGATACTTCCATGCCCAATGTGGCTCCCAAGACAAATTTAAATATAGCTTTGTAAAGTGTCATTAACCCCCATATCGTGGCCGATGAGGTGTACATTGTTATGATCATAAGTCATAGTCTAATGATAGAACAACCAACCAAAATAAATTCAACGCAGCAGAACAATACAAGCTTTCATCAGTGGCAGGTATTTAGAAGCTTTTGTGTTTGATGCAAGAAAAATTCCAACTTCTTCAGCTATTTCACAACTAGCAATGTTGACATTTAAGACAAAATGACACTTTATCGCACAAGTTGCCCCGCTGCATGATCCAGGTAAATATTAAGAGTGGCCGGTGGAGGAACAACATAGTGTAGAGCTTAAAGGGGCCGCCCCAAGGTCGAGAACTCGCCGACTCAAATCCGGCTGCACCTAAAACAAATATTTAATTCAGCGACTTCTAGTCGGATACTTATTTCAGATCTCTTTGATACAAAAAGATAATAATATAGATGCCAGACAGCAAAAACAGACCATGAATATTCTTGCTGGAATTGAATGGTATGTGTTTATCCTGCTCTTATCGACAATACCTAGCTGCTACCTAGTGACGAAATAAAAGGAGAGTACCTCTTAATGGCGTAGCAGTGTCTAAGTAGTCAGGTGCTTGTTTATATTAAGCTGGTAGGGGTTGTGTACCTTAACTTAGCAAATAAGATATGATTTACTATACTGTATATCCTTGTTAGCCATTGATCTTTAACGCTAATTTATCATGCATCGATTCTGATATGTCAATATCAACGACCAACTAAACGGTAATTCAGGAAATATCACACTTATCAATAATTGTTTTTATTTTGCAAAAGAACATTGGTTTTCAATTATTTTTGCACAACTGATAGTGCGAGTGTTGCATGTACATCCATTAATCGTAACAACCCAAACAACTAAATATATGGATCCCAACCTGCAACATTCAGTCGGTGGTTGCAGCTACTAGTGCAACCCTGTTGGTTGCAGGTGTCTTGCAGTTTGTTGCTATAAACCCGGAGCATTCTCTATAGCCGACATCTCAAGAGGAGCGACATCTGGAGGCAGTATGAAATGAATCAATGAATAAGTCATCAATTAAGAAAATCACATGGGTTACGTATAGGTGAATGCGAATTCACACGAGTGAAGTATATATAGAAAGCACTTCCAGCAATAAATCCTCAACACCTTCTGTTAAGTAAGACATGTAGTGACACTACCATAGGAGACGTAACAAGTTGAGCAACATATATGGACATTTTCAGCAACATAGAATACCAATTGGTTGCTGCCTTACGTAGGTCTATCAGGGCTGATTAGACAATATAATCAACTGTTATTATTCGAACAAAACGACGGCTTTAACGATCACAATACATCGGGATGAAAGGAAATATCTGCAATTGAACTCTAACCGTCCACCGAGTTTACATACCTGCCTGGATACTTTCATGCCCGATCACAACCATCTCAGAGATACAGATAATATGGGGATCAACACCGTCTCCAGTCCTCTGTATAGTGACATAGTGGCCGACAAGTCGTGAGGTACAGGACAGAGGCATGTTCCCTCCATCAGATACCGAACCCTGATTGTATACATACAGGTCGTCGTCTGAGAAGTCACTTACATACATACAGACAGACAGACAGTCAGTCAGACAGACAGACATGCCCACACATATATACATACATACATACATACATACATACATACATACATACATACATACATACATACATACATACATACATACATACATACATACATACATACATACATACATACATACATACATACATACATACATACATACATGCATGCATGCATGCATGCATACATACATACATACATACATGCATGCATGCATGCATGCATACATACATACATACATACATACATACATACATACATACATACATACATACATACATACATACATACATACATACATACATACATACATACATACATACATACATACATACATACATACATACATACATACATACATACATACATACATACATACATACATACATACATACATACATACATACATACATACATACATACATACATACATACATATATACATACATAAATTTATACATACATTCATACCTCTAGACACCACGACACGCATCGCTGGTCTCAATGCAGACATCATCGTTTGCGTAATTATATAGACAAGATCAGCCCGGGAGTCTCCAACATACACACACATGTGTTTGAGTGTGCGTGTGAGTGTGTGCGTTTGTGTGTGTATGTATATGTTTGTGTGTATGTGTGTATGTGTGTGTGTGTGTGTGTGTGTGTGTGTGTGTGTGTGTGTGTGTGTGTGTGTGTGTGTGTGTGTGTGTGTGTGTGTGTGTGTGTGTGTGTGTGTGTGTGTGTGTGTGTGTGTGTGTGTGTGTGTGTGTGTGTGTGTGTGTGAAAGAGAGCATATATTTATAGTCGATTTAGCAAATAGGCTATGTACGTCCAGCAGTAAGTTTGTAACTTGTAGGCTGGTCACTGCTTGGGAGCACGGCGTCCTCAGAGAATCTTTTACATCCACTTTCAGAGATGGGACCGCCATTTGTACGTGATTATCCAAGTCACTGCCTCTGGGTCGAAACAGGGCAGAGAATGGGCGAGCGTAATCGTTTTGGGACTCGTTAACATCATGTTTCTGGTATTAAACATAAGAGAACATGGATCAACAAGTGAGGATGAGGACAAAGTTTTAGGAGTAGTTTGACAATTTTTCAACTCGCGATCGATTTGTCAATGCTTACCACCTACCTGAAGAACTGAAACATTATGCAGATTGGTTAATTAAAGTTAACGGTGACGAATGGGCACATCCTTCCCTATGGCCATGAAGTGGATATGCACAATGGTTTTTTTATGGGCCAAGATAAGTGTATCAGGTCACCATGATTAGTATTATACCATTTTGACCAATGCTGATGTCATCGCACCAAGTCCTTTGACCAGAGGACATGTCCCGAGGGTCGAGCATGTGTCACAAATGCAGAACCCTAGCCGCCTCAATGGGCATGACTACTTACTGAATGAGTTTAGATCAAAGGCAGGGTATTGTGTCTTACCACTGATAACAGAATACAGGTGTAAAAGATCAGGCTGAGGAACTTCATTAAGGTACTAACCATAATGAACTGTACGATTTTTTCTAAGAACCCCTGGCTACCCCATGACAACGATTACATTCGTGCTATGTGTGCGATGCTTTTGAAAAATATGGATCCCTTTACACGATCATTAACATGACCTGGTTTGCAGGTATAAGTGGCGCCAAGTAATCTTTCTCGCCACACTAAGTTACACGAGGCATATGGAAGGGTATTGATACACATTATTGAACAAGTAGAAACTCGCTGACGTTGCATTAATCAAGTAATGCGGCGACACTGCATATAGACAAGAGGCTTGGCGACGCTGCAACTGATTAGAAAAGGCTCTGTGACCATGCATTTGTTTGAACGAGATCAATTAATATTGCCACAAGTCCAAATTACCATCGTAAAGCTGTATTAGGACAGACTATGATCAATAATATTGCATTAGTCGGGAAGGGGCTGAATGACATTGCTTTAGACCGGAAGATGCTCGGTGACGCACCATTAGAAAGACTGTATATTTCACTTGATACCTTTGCGATGGCCACGATATCATTTCATTATCAATATAATGGAACAGGGCAGCTGCAGAATCCAATTATTCGCAGCAATCAGAAAGGCGGTAACAATGCCCCATATGCACAATTGCTACAATAATGGAATGGACACCCCGTAATGAAATAATTAGTGGCCTGTATTATCCATCAGCGAGGCCTCTAGGATATATCGTATATTTCACCAGTTTTTATTTCCTGATATAGCATGTATGAAAATGTTGCAGGTCGCATTATTGCTGCATGGTGCATGGGAAAATAAAATTGGTGTTATTGTCGCTCACGTACACATTCGTCTTGCTTCCCTTTCTCTCTTGGTTTGCGGTTGTACTCATTTTCGTGTTCACTTCCTGTTTCATAGTGCTCATATAGAGTATTGTAGTCACGAAGCTAGGAAGGACTCATATAAAGTTTTCCAAAATCGCTCTTAACATTTATATTATTCTTGATCTATGCCTGAGTGATCTACACAATAGTAAACGTTTAGAAGTGTGATCTGAAGGTTATGGTGTGGCGTTTATAGAATTTGATATAACTTATTTATGCCAGTGACACAGCCTTAAATATGCAACTTGCCTGGAATAAACACATTGAAAAAGCTAGCCTGGTTTAAATCCCGAGAATATTGTAGGCTTGCCTATCTTATACCTTGGGGTATATTGTACGCATGGCGATTCCATTCCTCTCTCTGCCAGATAATGCCTCACTTTTGCACACTACATGCTCGAGTAAACCGTTTTTTCATTTAGCAAGGATTATTTGTTCATATTATCGGGATCTGCCGTGGCTCCCAAATAATCACAGGCGCTCAGGTGCAGATAATGTTGAAGATTGAGATTTCATATTCTAAATAGGCCCCTCTCATTTGTTTCAGTTTATCGAGTACTGCTGGGTGAAGGATCGCATCAGCTGTCATCTACAGAGGTCTTGTTAGTTGCGGTAGCTACGAGAGCTGTTTCTCTCTCCAATGGTCGCAGACCCACCGCAGAGGCAATGTTTCTTTTGGATATGTAAATGGCTTCGTCCGGTTGTTTCACAAATACGGCAAATCAACATCACAGCTGAATGAAATAATATCCAAAGATTCGACCGAATGACAGTTTTAGCGATCGACGTTATACGTAGGTATTACATATCTCACCACGAGCCGATTAATTCAGTTCAGTGTCCACGTGTCACTGTATACATTGTTTTTGTTATAAGAACCAATATTAAATGATTGGTTATAGTTGACCTGATCTGACGGTCCCCACTCCCCATGACATTACCTAGCGTGCATGATTCTTCCCCCGATCAGCGTAACATCGCCAACTTATTGTACATGCTTGGACTAAAACAAACTGATCATGTATCACAGCACGCAAACTGAAGAAATGGCGACATGAAAGACCCAATAGCTAAGCTAGAGAGTTCACTTCGACTGACTTCGCCAGTCAACAACCTGCCCACTAATTAGTAGACAGGCCACAACATATACAAAAGCATACATGCATATACAAACGAATACTATTTTGTAATGCATAGAACAGTTCCATGAAATCAATAGGAAGCGGTTGTGTCGCCATGCCTGCAGTACCCCTCTTTAATCGGCCCTATCTGATCACAAACATCCGAACTATGGCTAATCAGCTATATTTATATGTTTTCATTTTGTATCACCGGAAACATCAGGAATATGTAGCACCAAAAATGTGGTATGCCATTTCGACGAAGCTTACAACTTTCTGCAAAGCATATTGAGATTCCGCCGTCGTATCGCATGGATCGCATTTTCCTCCTAATCAACTCTTTGACCCGGCAACGCTACCGGCACCACATGGGGTGTGGTTATGAGGGAAAAGTGACATTACAACTGATTAATCGAATGGTTTGTATAGTTTTGCATTGAAGATAACAAGACACTGATACTGGCAGTATGTGAGAGTAAAGACATTTACAATATCCGTCCTGACTATGCTAGTACAGCTTGTAATTGGCCAATGTGTGTCGTAAATTATCTTCGTAATTCAGTCATATATAAATTCGAACACCCATCAGAGGTTCGATTATGTCTATATCAACGCTTAAACAGCCAGAGAACCACGAGAGGAGGAGACAAGCAGGAATCGTTCTGTGGTAAATCGATCTTGCAATCATCACTTCCTAGTAATATGTTATACCTATCATGTTTTACTGGAGCCAAAAATGCATACATGCATGCTAACGTATATTCGTAGATATACACAAAAACTCGTATCATGTTATGATATATAATTGGCCTCTTTGACATGACAGTCCATCTCGCATCAATTTGCTATATACTGTTGAAGGTGATATTACATAGTCCGCCTTGGATTTGCGTTCTTTTCATAGTATTGCATATTTATCAATTGTGATTAAAGTGTTCACAAGGTATTATTTATGATTTCGCTGAGCTGCTACAGGCAGCTGATTGCCATATTAACGATGATTATCTCAACACTGTTTATACTGACATGCAAAAATATAGTACCGAGGTGCATGTAATGGCAATTGAAAGATCAATCTGAAATCGTCATTTATGGAACAATCTATAGCTTAAGTTACTCTTCAAACCTGAGACATTATTCTATTTTCTAACCTTTATCCACCGCATTGAAAACCACCCAACATCAAAAATGTAATTCTCTTGAATCATTGTTCACGTCATGGATACTACTAGGTATTGAATTAGATAATTGTGCATAAACCAGTAGAATGCGTTGCAGGTTTAGTTGACATTTGGACTGTTGTATTAAGGATTCATAGTTGATATATTACCGTCAATTCCGATAACAAAGTAATTTCAAATTATGATTCGCCTAACAAGTAAACATTTTTTGAAAGCATGTTGCTCCATTTGCTGCTTTCACAGAATGTTTTCCGTATGAATAACACAAGAACAGCTGACTATGTATAAAGTGTTAACCCACGGTGAGGTTGGTGATTAGCATATGATCTGGCTCATATATGTAACCGGATACATTTGCTATGTGAAAATAGCAGATGGGGGCCGGTTTGTCTGTTCAAATGATTTTAGGATCGATGTCAACTTATCCCATAAGGAATAATGAAATTACTGGAATTGCTGCATTACCTTCGCGGTTAATGTTAATTGTACGTCGATGCTTTCTTACCCACATTTATATTAAATTAGATTAATATGAAAGATAAATCTGAAGCCATGTTGCACAAATACTCACTATGTATCAACTTCTTTACAATATTAAGCACTTGGTTATGCATCGACATATCACTGATTATTCACGAGAGGTTACCTACATGCATCACAATTACGCAATACACACAAAGCATAAGAGGAAGTAGACAATACATTGAGGATCGCCACAATGTGATCTGTGTTGATCATGACCTAGAAACAGCTGAATGAGCAGGAAATTGTGTTCCGACTTACAAGGCACAGGCCACTTTTTATGTTGCTGAACTTATTCAAAGAAAGTTTTATTAGACTAACGATTCTGATAAGAATACCCTGAATGTGATAAACACCTACCAGATATCTGGTTCAGGCATCCCCAGAAATATCTATTCATCTTTCATTGTTCAATGCTATCAAAGCAATTCTTGCATGCAACTGTTCCATATTGCAAATTTTTGTTCAGCTATGGTCACTTGTAGATTATTGACTTGATAATGCGTGTAGATATAACATGCATTACAGCACTGTATCCTGCTCTACCTGCACACGAAGATTTCCACATTACCTGTTCATCTCCCTCTTCCAAGTTATCTCGTTCATAGAAAGTCTTTGGGGCGGGTCCTATGGGTATTTTTAATAACCCCTGAGAGATCATTGCAAAATCATGAAATGTTTGTTTTGGACGAAGAGCTTGTACAAGGACCATAAACAAAATTCATTAACAGAAAGGTTGGCATCAGAACAAGGCTAGTCACGCATGAGTTATAACTGGCTCTGTCATGAATATACGGATCACAAAGGTATGTTGGGCTCGGTCAATCATATGTTCCGATATGTATTCAGCGCAATATTGTCTGGCTGATGTAAGAGGCCAGTGATCTGAAGCAGCAGCAACGATTAAATGTATTGAGGCATACAGTACTCAAAACACAACTATATTAACCATAAATTGCATATTGCACCAAATACAATGCCCAATATTTTGCACTCAGCCTTCAGCTCATAGCTATGAATGAGTGAATTTTTAATTGCTACATTTGGAATAGTTTTAACAGTCGGTTGTCTGGAAGTGATTTTATACAAAAACGACCAAGGAGTGTATATTGCAACGGTGACTATTGTTTTTGCAACTATTGAGCAGCACATAATATCGATTTTGGAACAGTTCGGTGATTATCCTGGCTAATGAACGTAGTTCTGACAGGGAACCAGGTGACAATATCTCGTCTAAGATATCTGTCGAGTGAAAACAAATGAACACGATAATTGTCTGATGACTTGGAATATTATAGCTCAAACACTGACAGCCTTTAATCGGCCTAACCCTGAGTCGAGTAAGTGGTGGAGATAATTGTTATGTAACAGATTCGCGTGTCATAACGGTTCACGAGCAATTGTGTGAAAACATCCATGCACGTTACATCTATTTCAACTAATCAATGCCAGTCCCGAATGCGAGCTCAATACTTGAATGATAGCTTTCTGTAAAAACAACCTTTACAATGACTTTGATAACATGGGTGAAGTATACTCGTTATTGTTATAACTTAATCGATATAACTTAGGACGTTGATATATCCGCATTCAGTGACGTGTAATGTATGTACCATGCACGTATGTTTGTTTGATTTATAAAAACCTATATAAGTATTTTCGTCATGCAAACTCACATTTAATAACTGCGAGAAAGCACACATAAATTAATATAATAAAACATCATATAACGTGGATATAATACTGACTGCAGTTTACTTACAGGAAATAAAAAAAACTATCCGAGATTTTTCGTTGAAAGTGTATTCTATCTGTAATCTGATCTGCTTCCGAAAGTCCCTCCATTTTTGTCGTAAACCAGTTTTGATAAGTTGCATAGACCCCAGAACCTTGGAAACAGTGATTGGTTCAACTTTTTGCGTAAATGAGTATTTATATTTACTTGAAATGGCTTAACGCAATAGACAATTGTAGTGGGGAATATCTGTTGTTCCTCATGCATCCTTTATCAATTTATCAGCTTTTGTTATCAAGAATCATCAGCCACTTTGGGACAAATGTGGTAAAATTGCTGACAAGCAGCGTAAGCCATGCATTAGCGTGGTTCAATGCAGTTAATTTTACGAAGCCCTGTATGTCTTCAATTATGACCACAGTGATGTGGTTCTGCGCTTATGAATCGGATTCATATTTAATGTCAAGATCCACTTCAGCACATATATATAAATATATATAGTTTGACATGTCGGTATATAGGACTTGGTCTGCACTGACTTTAAACCGCTATATGGTTCCATATAACTTACAAAGCACCGACCGCTCTAAGAAATTCACACCATTACGTGAGTAATTGCATTATTTATTTCAGGCCATTCGGCAAACAAAGCGATGCATGTGTCGCCATTGCTTGGCCATATTAAATAGTCAAATGAAAAGCATGACGATTTCCAAAAGTCGGTGATTACCGTACGACGTATACTACTGTAAATGGGATTAGGTTTACCTAAGGATCCGTACATTTGCAAAAGTCTGAAAGGCAATGCGCTTTATTGGTGTTCGACATGAAGCGCACTCAAACTTCCTTTTGCAATATTGTCATTGGTGCTACCGAATAAGCCCTGAAAGCAAGATTGCATTACAAGCTTTGTCACACGTGCCAGTTAAAATAATCCACTTAAGCTCGAATACCGTCAAAAACTAATTCTCCAGAATAACTACCTTCAGGTGAAAGTCAAATGAGTATGTAGTCCTCCTGTCTGGTTTAAATAAAGCCATTGGATCAGAAAGATAAAAAAGTTGAATCGATCTTTGCAAAACGATTTCAAATGCGCAGAGTGAATAGTGGTTTGGATGAAAGCATCCGCTGCCAATACGCAAATCATCACATGTCAAATACGCCATTGCACTATAAGGATAAAGAGCACATCACAATCATGTATATACTTCACAATCATGTACATATATATATATATATATATATATATATATATATATATATATAGATAGATATATATATATATGTATATGTATAAATATGTATGAATATATAGATATATATATATATATATACATATATATATACATACATAGACAGATATATATATATACAGACATATATATATATATATATATATATATATATATATATATATATATATATATATATATATATATCTATCTATATATATATATTATATATATATATATATATATATATATATATATATATATATATATATATAGTAACAGTCGCATGGTTTGAAATATGATTTAAAACCGCAAGACTGAACTTATACAGCAAAGTTCCTTTATGCCCTGCATTATATATGCCTATTACCTTGCGCGTGCAATTGCATCATATTATATGGTTCCTTGAAATTAGACCTAAAGTTTGAATTGCAGTTTCGTTTTAACTGCAGTCGGAGCAATAATTCACTAACAGTATTGGCTCTAAATATAGATTGCTTAAACCTCTTAACCAATAATCGATGTAACCATTAAGCCCCCGTGTGTGCTTTGCTTTGTGTCATGGTGCTTACGTACAATAGCGTAATATGAACAGTATCATTTGGGATATTTTAATCCCTTATCATGGATAAAAACACGAACGCCATTCTTCGATGATAAGATAGCACAAAAGGCAACTTATAACCTATGATAATGCACAATTGATATTCTTTGATGTGATGAATTGTTGTAAAATCTACATTTGTCGATCTCATTGGGTGTATCAAACAATAACAATTATAAAGTAGCCTAAGGAAATATTAGAAATTGGTGCTATTGCCTGGTGGACAGCTGTGACATTGGCGATACAGAATCCCTAGTTTAATTCATAGTCACAGGCGCTTGGTAGGAGACGTCAGTGTAATAAATTGTGCCTATATATATCGTTAACACAATTCGATAACCAAAGCCAAAACGCTACACATAACGCAAAACATCAATGCCACAATGCACTGGGTCCTGACTTGATGCGCTGCTCAATTATAGCAGCTCTCAAATGCAAAAGAATACACATTGCTTGGTCGGTTTTCTTTAAATCTGCACCAAACAACATACTGTTATAATTGTTGCAACTGCAGTTCACAGTGAATAAACATAATAAACTACATAGCTATTCGCCCTGCCATTTGCATTACATCTGTCGTCTGTTTATTCGAACTGTGATCGCTGCAAATAAGAATTTATGCTGTAAGTCTGCATCGCTGCTGTCGTGATGACGCAATTATTCACATTTAAGCTTCTGGACCACCAAGTCAGTACCGCTTTTAATAGGTAATGAATTCCTCTGAGGGAATGGAGCAGTTCTTTCTACAAAAAGTTAAATGGTAATCGTGTTTCTGTCGCTAGTGTTTCTGAAATGTTCTTGGGCATCTTGGAAGATGACATGAGGATGATATCCACCGAATGCAACAATCAACACGGAACTACAGCAGATTCAATATTGAGAGGCGCACGCTTCGCGGCCACTTAATATTTTTTTATATCCTACAACAGAGTTAATTCAATAAACAAAGCAGACAAACTGCTTAATCATTGAAACGCATCAGGAAACACATCGCATGATGTATCATCTGACGGGTCATTCATGGACTTGGCATGTGTTCGTCGGTTGTAAAGATCTACTATGATGTAAAGCAAAAGCTTTGCCACGTGTTCTTGTAAGCGTGTTTTACTTCAAAGTGATGCGTTTGCTATAATGGTAACTCTGATTATGACGTCACCAATGGTTAGCTGCGCTCTGTGGAAGTTATTCAAACATATCAACGACAAAAAAATGGATGATAGTTTCCCAATTGAAATGGTTTTTCAGACCTCTTCCATATATGCCATTAACTAATGGACAGCTGAATTTAATGCATTGGTCCATAGTTGTCAGGTCACACGGAACAGCCGCTGGAAATACACTGACTAATTTCCGCTTGTCATTGACGGGATGGATAGTGAATTTTATCTCAATCGTCTTGACATACTCGTGTAGTTCATTTATTTTACAAGTTTATCAAAATTGGTAAATTGGCTAAATAACCAACTTACATATGCACCCTATGCTATGGACAACATATAATCTTAAGTGTAGGCTTAAAATAGCGAACATAACAAATAATAAATGGCCCGATCTGGGGTTAACCTACAAAAATAGTTCGCCTCTTACTCCGTCCTCGATTTTTCATGTCCGCGCGGTAGATGGTGATATTTGATGTCAATAACCGTCTAGAGCGAAGGAATTGGCCTTGGGTGGACATTCACATTTGTTGTCTTGTCAGGGACATGTGAAGATCTCGAGCAAAGAGTTTATAGCTGCGCTTAGCTGTGTGGTGATTATGAAATTGCATGAAATACACCCACGCCATCAGATGACGATACCATGAAATCAACAAAAGCCCATTGAACTGTTGATCCGTCTCGAGGTATACGTCTATTAAATATATGCAGTAATCTGACTGGTCCAGACTACCAAGGCTACGAATTAATAAGATAATTCCACGTGGTTTTAAGAAATGCAATGACAAAGCAATACGTGGCACACAGGTGGCGTCTTCACATATTTACTTGAATGAGCGCTCTTAGCGAAGCTATAAACTCTTTGCTAATGCACTTCGCCATTGGCACTAGTTTAAATCAGCACAACTGAAATATTATCGCACAGCAAATGTTTCGTCGTCCCGGTAGATCAAAGCTCCGCCTTTGACTTCCGTTCTAGGGATGTGGGTCGGCAATAGTAATGGTTTAATTTGAACTAGCTGATGACATTAATAGATCACAGATCAATCATCACCATCAATCTAATCAATCGCTGCCATAATATAGCCGTGATGTGTAACCTATTACTCTCGTGTTGCATTCTTTTTGTTTTAAAAACACAATAGGAATGAGCTGGTTATGATTATTACTATCAACTTTCTTACGTTGAGTTGTTATTCGATTGAATTCGACATGCTATATCTGCATGACATTGAGTCCGGAATATTGTATGATTCTAGTATTTCAAAGTGCATAATGTTTTGGACAAAGCTTGTTGACTAATGCACATGTCTGTACTAGTGTGTAAAATAGTGTACAACATGGTATGTAGAGCTTCTATAATGCGGATGGTCAACCGAGATGATAAAAAGTTAGTCATCCCGACAATACATTCACCCGTAATTGAGAAACCAACCCATCTTGGAGTCTGTAATACAGGACACCACAGCTACATCAATCATCAGAGCAGACTTAGTATGCCATTAGTTAAATTACTTAGCTTTAAAGGACGCATGAGTACACAAAAGCGTCCTTACTGTATATTAACCGTTTGGTGAGATTCGAAACTATATATGAAAACTACTACGAATGTTACCATGTTTCGTGAATATATGCTTTAAGCAGTTTAGTTGAAGAGATAATGTGGCGATAGCGTGCAGGTCGAGTAGATATATTTCATGGTTAAATCCCTTATTATTTCGGAATAGGTATATATCGTTTTTCCGTAAAAACTGTATCACTCGTAAACACCGGGAGATTAATCCAATGACTTTAACCCAATGTAAGGTGGATGATCAATGTAACTCACCTTGGAATGATCAACGGTGTAAGAGGTCATTGGCCATGCCCTGAATTGTATAACGGTTTGTAGATAACTTTCTTTTAAGCTTTTCGTTAACGATTACAGCATGATAAATAAACGGATTATACAAAAGTTTGTCATTAGCTACCGAGAACCATAAAAAACACGCCATTTATTTCTTTAAAATGTTTATTTGCGTTAAGCTTTGAGGATCAATATTTCCGTTTAGGTTTTAGGGACCACATGGTTAAAACCAAGCACAAGTTAACATTGTAAACAAGTTAGAATACAAACCAGTGATGCCTTTTTTCACCCGAACAAAATATTATGCAGGTAAAACGCATCAAATCGATGTCATGCACAGTCGACCAGGAAGAAAAAAGTACGGAACACATCAATCGTTTTTACACAGGCGAAATAAGCTACATGCAAGTCAAACATTATCTAATAGCCGGGAAATAATCACTATCAAGAACAGACTTAATTCAAACCGAAGTACAAACCACATTTATAAAAACAAACTAAAAGGCAAGTGGCTATTTGCGTAAATCTACGGCATCATCAGAATTAAACGAGAGCAATTATAAAATATAATTTCACCAATAAGCAATATAATACTAAACACATGTCACAAGATTATTCACACATAAACTTTTGGCTCATTCAATTATCATTCTGTTACATGCATCAAAATTAGCGCTCATGTTTAAACAAACGGTGGAAAAAAAGTCGCGATGTTAGAGATGTAATTAAGTGGACGTTCATGAAATAATATGCTAAACCCCATTAATAATGGACCAAGGCTGGTTGTTCGTTGCTGTTATTCAGACGTTACCATAAATGTGGAAGTTGGCTAAGTAGCATTTGGCCAACTCAAACATGAACTGGTAATGCTCCTGCAACAGCAATATGAGTTGTGATGATTACAGATAGAGAATGTAAACTATATATCGATGCTTCGACGACGTTCAGAGTGAGTTTTGTAATAGCGTAAACGAGTTTACCAGTGTTTGCATGGCTTGAGGGCGTCTGGACGTGATGTAACGCGATGCAAGTAACACAGCTACTTCCTGTTCTGCTTTCAGGATATCTAGCATGTAACTTCCGGTTGCAAAGAGTCCGCTTCGCTCAGCGCCGTCTCTGTAAAAGATCACACAAGTCTTTCATTCGTGATCATTGCCGTCATTACGTCATTAATGATTGAGGTACTATCGACATGTTTGTGATCGGTCCTCACATGCAGTGCACTACTGTGGCCCCGCCCGTCTGATGACGTCGCCATTCGTCCACTTTCTCAGTCAAAGCAAGGAAATCTTTGGGCTGAGGTAGAATTATGTCCTGATTTCCCCATCCTAATAACTGGAACTGCCGAACTGTTAGCGATGCATCGCCAATCTGTAGATGATTCAGACAAGCTTAACGACTAGCACCGACAATTAATTTCATAGAATTTGAGTATAAATTGCACCTTTGGACATTTGTTTCAATTGTACTTATCTGTAGTTTTGCATCAAGTAATTATTACCAATCGTCGATGTTTCGTCACACACAGGGTACGAATGACCATGTTTGGGTTCACGAGTTGTTCAAAACCGACATTTTCCACCTGAATAGGTCCATACTTCTCTTTATCACCAGCAGCGAATGGGTAGTAATTCCCGAATGTCTGTTGAGTAATAACATGACGTAAAATAATGTGTGGCGACATTTGAACTGATGCCGTAATAAAACTACCATGTGAACAATCATTCAGTTTTTAAACAACATTCATCAACAGCAGAAACATCAATTGTTAGTGAATCACCGTTAGATGTGAAACCACCAATATGTGACAGTTGTTGTCATTTGTCTACCTCGTCACTGTTGTATGTATCATGGAGCATTACAATGCAGCTGCAGTTATGATCATACACAAGCCTCCAGAAGTCCACCACCGTATTGGGTAAAGGAGTCTGAGTCAGAATCGTCGAGTTCCGCGACTCTAGGCTCTGAATTATCACCAAAAAGGTTAAATGATTTGATACGATTACCCATCTATACAATGGAAAGTTAATATTATGATTTCATTCGAATATTTAATGTTTAAACGTCCGTGAATGGTGCTTCAAACTCATGTAGTTCAATTCCCGGAACTCACATCAACAAAGACAGCATTAATGTAATCATTGCCATGAGAGTATGGCGTCGACAACCGTGGACGATGTTTGTCACCTGGCAGCAACAATCCACATTATGCTTAGTAAACAGATAATGCGTTGTATTATTATCGACCAATTTCTCAGCCGATATCAACGAACACTGATTGCGACGCTGCGCAGCAGATAAATATCGTAAGGCAGGTCTCTATCGACACATTATATTCAACTGTTTAACTGAGGAAATGATAAGCAAATCCATATGGCAGGAAAGGAACGTGTTACCTGTTACAATATCATGAAATCTGTTCTTGCCCACGTTCGTGTCTTCACTAGCTGTTCCAGGCGCTGCTTGTGGCTTGAGGTTGCACATCACCTGGAGAGCGAGCCATATTGCTATAGTAATTAAACTGCCAATATCGTCCAGTAATGTTCACCAGCCATCGGTTAAGACCTTACCTCATATTGCTCTTGTAAAAGATTGTGGTTGGCGTATGCTGTTTCTTGGAACATGGTATCATACTGGGCAATGAACTGAGCGCTGTGAACCTCAATTTCACCAATCCTCGTTTCAATTCCCTCTAACACTGCATTGTAGAGAAAGGCGTACTGCTTCTGTAAAACGCAGTCACATATATGCATCTCTTTAATACCGACCTGGTGGCTTTGTTCGACTGAACATCAGTCAGATACCAGCAATACATGCCATATCATACCTCGGTTTGTACCATATACATCCTCTGGGTTCTCAGGCGATACACACACACAAACACGTCTACACGACCTTCACACTTGGCCTGATTCAGCAGGTAATCCAGGCCAATGTACGTCCCTGTACGCCCTACACCAGCACTGAAAAGTTAGCCAGAAACAATAACAAGCCTACTTTGCCATTACCTCCATGCGACTTTGCAATGAACAAGCTCTCCCTCAAATAAAGTTCAGTAAAGTACTTCTCAGGTGATACCCAGCCACTAATCAGTGACTGACTGACCTGCAGTGCACAATAAGAGGACCAGAGACGTCACACGGCAACTTTAACACCCTTCCTCTGAATGCCAGCAATGGGAAGATATTCTCTGGACATTTCTTGTCTTCCCATGCTAAGAAATGGAGCTGGTGAATCTCTCTCATTTCATCCTGCCACACAATTTTAAACAACATTATTTACACTGGTTAAGACATCAGAAGTGTGACAACAAGTTAATTTTATGAACCTCCCCTATTCAGTGGTACCTTGTAACACAGTTTTAGTCTCCTATAGGCGTAGTCCGCGTGGACTTCAGACGCCACCAGGGAGATCCTGAACAGTCCACAGACTTTCACGTTCTCCTTGTCTTTGTCATCTGGCCAATACATCACGCACTTTTTCTACAGACACAGCATCGCATATAAACCTCAAGTTTGTACATAGCTAATCGAGAATATAAGATTCTTTTGAAACCAGCATTATTTTACTGCAGCAGCTAGAGAAATGAAAGCAGATCACCTTGCCTCCTTCGTTATGTCGGGTCAGCATCACAATGCGGTTGCAACCCTGTTGCCATATCATGAACCAGAACGCCAACACAGTGTCCTCCGTGGGTCCTACACCAAACAATCGACTAGAGAGTCGTCCATCTTAATAATAGTAATAATAATAAAAATAATATTTATAATAGCAATAAAAATGCATAACAATGATAATGGCGGTACACTCATATGATGCATTGTCTTATAAAGAGTCACCCCTTACCCGTCGCAAGCCCTGGTCACACAACACACCAGCAATAAATTTCCCTTTTCACACCAAACAAAATTTATCCCTGTCTTGCCACAACACACACCTCAACATATTTCCATTGTTAAAAACCAAGTGCCCCTACATCTCTCTCTTTCTACACACTGTTGCATCTGTAGTGGGTATGACTGTCTTATGTACAGTGGTAGCTGAAATAATAATATAGAATCACCCCCACCTTGAAAGTGCAGCATGAACTCACCTTGAGCAGCTATGTAGTGATTGGAAATCTTAGGGTACCCCTGACAAGTGTAAACAGATATAAAATTATAAATTCTCAATCAGCGTAATGCATGAAATATACTAATTTAATTTCAATATGGCAGCCAATCAAATATCTACCGTTATGTAACTTGCGTTAATGTAGTCTGATCGGCCGAGTTCTTCCGTCGCTTCTATCTTAACACGAGAGTCATCATCTGTAGATGCATGAGTGTTTATTGACGGTAACTCTTCAAAATCAGGCAACCAACAGGACTGTGATGACCAGAACATGCGCTATGGTATCCCACTATCTACCGGCTAAAATACTCCGATATAAAAATATTTAGTCAGAATTCCCGAATGAACATGTTTATATCGCCACCTTATCCATTATAACTGTTACAATTTAGATTACTGAAATAATTTTGCTATAAAGGTACCCATTCTTGGAACAAGTGCACATCGTGCGGTGTGGGAAGAAAGAAACTGGACTCACATGGCTGAATGTTTTTAAACCTATTCTTGGCCATGTTAGCTTGTGAACGACCAGACTCCCGGGTTTTGAAATTTTCTCCAGGTAAATCCTGCAATTGGATAACATTAAACTATATTGTCAATATGTCTAGGCATCTTAAGACTAAACTAACCGGCAATGTATATCGACAAGGTTCGATTTTAAGACCGTTCTTATCATGGTTTGTCATATCACTGATCAGGTCCCCTATTTGTGATAATGCTTAACATGCATCATAGCACAGAATAGTATCAGAGAACAACCCATATACAAAGCCATTGCAAAAACTGAGCTACAATGTACTGACGTCAAATTCTCTGCCAAATCCATCGATGATATCTTTCTTTCCATCCTTAGTTTTTTGGACTTGTTCCTTTGGTATAGGCTTTGAGAGGTCATTGATGTGTGCCTTTAGTTGTGTGATAGAGATAGGTGCGTTGAGAAGACTTCCTGAGGTTGGTGGAGCGATTTGCACAGCTGATGGTAGAACTTGTATGTGGTGGTCAGAACCAGGAGGTCGTGAAGCGGATTCAGACTGTGGTAGTGTCATACTCTGATTTTCCACTTCTTCTGCTGCTGTTGATGATGATGCTGATGCTGATGCCGCTGGTGTTGATGCTGATGATAATGCCGACGATGGTCCAGATAAGCCCACGGGTTTGGAAGCTGTTGAGGGTTTATTTACAGGCACAACGACACCTACTGGCTTGTCCACTGACACGTCCGACACTTCACACAATGGGATCAAAGCTAAATGAAGACAGGCAATATGAAAAGACTGGCCGTCGTTTGATACAGTAAATCTACATTCGCCATTGAAATAATACCAGGTGATTACTCACGACGATGGGCGGCCGCCATGTTACCCTCCCCCTCTGTGTTGGAATGCTGCTTGCTGCGTCTTCTGTAAATGTTAATAGCCCTAGAGTAAGATCCCGTTAAATTCTGGTTCAATACCTAACTGTATTGTGCTGGCGCAATAACAGGCCAATTGTAAGCATAACATATGTTGACTGGCTCTACTTGTAAGTTTGACCATGCGCAAATCATCTTGACAGCAAACCTTACCTCAGACAGACGACAACGGTGACGATGACCAGAAGCAACAGGCCACCCGCGACAGCACCTGCTATGACTCCTGTTAGATTTTCTGTTTCTGGAAAGTAGCAACGAAACAATGATATCAATCATGGAATTTCTCATGTTCGTGGACATATTCACAAAGAGTATCGCCATATGCTCGGTTATGCCGTATTGCATACAGCATCCTACTGAGGGTTAAATAAGCAAATTCATCAACGTTCATTATACGGCATCTTGTATTCTGAGAGCAGTAAGGCTGCATAGTGGAGTGTTGAAATAACACATACCCTGATATGATGTCTTAACTATCACTTCCCGTGTCGGCCATGGTGACACTTCGTATCGATCTCCCTGCTGTCTGTACACACTTACTCTCAGCGTATACACGGTGTTGTGGATCAACTCCCTGATGATAGCGCTGTACTCAGCTTCACCAGCTGCGTGAGATACATTCGGTCCCGGAAGGAAGTCGGGGTCTATATTGGTTTTATACTGGACCAGGTAGCCGTAGTACTGAGCCAGGTTCGCTATTACGTCATCAACTCCTCCCCACGTCACTCTGATTTGTGAGGAGCTGCCAGCGGCTCCTGATATAGCTGTCTGATGGCTGAGCCTAGGTTCATCTATTTGTGTATAACATAGGGAATAAGGTGTACTGTTATCATAAACGTGTTTGTCTTCTTATACAAGTCAAGCACTGAAGGGGGCCGTTGGGAAATTACAAAAGCACGGGGATTAGGTGTATGGAGTGGGGTATGCACATGCATAGGGAGTGAGGGTGGGCGGGCGCGTTGGTGTCCGAAATCAGCCAAAAAGCGCACTTTTTGAACGGCCCACAGGCCTAATGTGATCGTTGTGACACACATACCATATTTGTACAGATAGATTAATAGGAATTAATGCAGCCCGATTACACAGCTAAATGAGGGTTCAACAGAAATATCAACGATCTACTGACTGATATGTGTGATGCATTGATCTCCTAGATACCAGTCTTGACATCCATCAGGACATCCTCCATTTATGTAATTGCACACCGCAGATCCTCCTTCACAGTTATGCTCAGAGCAGGACAACTCACAGTTGATCCCGTACCGACCAGCCTCGCAACCTTCAACCAACGTAATTTACCGATAAGTATGACCAGTATAGCAGTGGTGAAGCATTCAGACCGTGTACAAGTTAAGTCGTGACATCAAAGGGAAGGATAGAAAATGCTGACATCTTGATTGTAGATGTATATATTCTCACGTGTCTTGCAATGGGGTGGTTTAAACCCGGAGCATTCTCTACAGCCGACGATGTCGTCACACGACGAAACACATCGGAAGCAGTCTGAATTGATAAGTTAATGTGATACTAGTTATATGTGAATCATTATAGATCGTACATGTTTATATTGGAAGCGAAATCACTATTGGATGCCTAAGAATAAATCAACCTAGTACAAATCGCAGTCCTCGTAGGAAGTGTGGAGTAAATCCGTATAGATATGTTCGTACAGTCAATTACTAATAGCATGACAAAAGTGCTACAATACCAGTTATTGTACCCACTTTACATTAAATGACAGGAGCCGATGTTCAGTACTGACTAACCTGTCTGGACACTTTCATGTCCCATCACAACCATCTCACAGATATTGATAATATTGGGATCTGTTCCGTCTCCTGTTCTCTCCATTGAAACATAGCGACCGACGAGATCTGAGGTACAAGACAGAGTTACGTTACCTCCATTAGACACCGGACCCTCGTAGTATACACACAGAGCGTTGTTTGTGAAGTTACTGTTGTTTCCGACCCGGATGTTGAAGTAGCCTGTCCTCTCTCCAGCTGAAACAACACATACAATTACTACCAACAATAACCCATAACGTAATAATTATATTTACTGCAAACTATAATAGCATAAAATGCATTCCTTGCAAGGTATCAAAAGCGATTGCGACACAGCAAAAGACACAAATAATGAATGCATCAATTAATATATAATTAAATGCCTATATGCAAACACACATACATATATAAATACATACATATAAGCATACATACATACATACATACATACATACATACATACATACATACATACATACATACATACATACATACATACATACATACATACATACATACATACATACATACATACATACATACATACATACATACATACATACATACATACATACATACATACATACATACATACATACATACATACATACATACATACATACATACATACATACATACATGCATACATGCATACACGCATACATACATACATGCATACATACATACATACATACATACATACATACATACATACATACATACATACATACATACATACATACATACATACATACATACATACATACATACATACATACATACATACATACATACATACATGCATACATACACACATTCATAAATCTATGCACGCATATATATATATTTAAATATTCATAAAAATTGTATATATAGTATATTTGTGTGTATATGTGCTCGTAAGCATACTTACATGACTCCCTGTTGAATACTGTAATGTTTTCTATGCTATAATGCCTGTCAAGATCTACCATCCACCATGCATTGCCTGAGCCTATGCCTGTGTGAGCGCAGTTATTGTCATCAGGCGGAGGCAGCAGACCATCAACGGCGTAGTTAGGGTTCCAATATTGCCCTTTCTGTGTGGCGGCCTTCTTATACGCAATGTTGCCTGTGAACGTTGCTATCAATTGCTTGGAAAACAACTATATATTTTATGTAACAACCCAACTATTATTCTAATGTTATTAAGTAAATTTAGATAGTATACTATCTAACTGTTGTCATATTTACCTATCCTACATCCTGGTCCTCGCCAGTCGAACAGTGCCTCGTTACCAGCAGGTCGTGGTTGCCCCTGTCTACATCTACCAGGACACGCACCTGTTGTTTCATCACAGACATCATCGTTGGCGCAATTACATGGAAAAGAACAGCCCGTCTGATTTCCGAATATACAAGCTGCAACAAATAACAGCTATTGAGAGGTCATTATGGACAGCTGGTCTTTCCGCAAATACAGTGTAATAGAGAATAAATTCATAGAGATCCGCTTCCTTACACCGCGACATCGCAGACAGCACCTTGTTGGAATGTACTCAAAGGCAGCTTGTTTAAAGGTGAACAAAGGTTGAGAAAGCGGGACTCGTCTCTAACAAAAAACGGCGGAGGGGGTGTTGGGGGTTGGAGGTAAAGTGGGACGTCTTGGGCAACGAGGTGGTGTCGTGCTGACAGCAGTGATATCAAAGCAACATGCAGCTTAGCGATGGTACGAATATACTAATGAGATGTACATAACGAAATCGAGTGCTGCCCATGGTAACCGGCTACTTATTGTTATTCCCTAACGGCCAAACTAAAATACACATCGCCTACCAGGCCTTAAACACTTATCTTTAAAAGGTTACGCCCTTAAAGACTGGCACTAGTTTGTGAAATATAGCTGATAAGTTATGCCCCGCTAGGAAGCCCATCAACTGCTACTTATCGTCCTGAACATCTTACACACCGCTAAGTGGCTCCCGAGTGTCGCATATACTCAATTACTTAATGATCAGTTTTCCCAAACAGTATCAATGGGGCAGATATAAGGTGACAGAAAGGCCTCATCAGCACACAGATAGCCTGAGTTAATATGCGACGGGGATGAGTGTTCTCGCTGATGTAATACAGATGTAAATATCTTAACGTGACCTGATATATCTTAATGACAATACACTCACCTTGTACCTGCTGTCTCTTCATTGAAATCCAACACATTCCTAAGATCATTCTGAGAGCCGTTACTCCAACCATACTGTACTGGCTTACCTCGCAAGTAGACCCAGTGTATATTGTCGTTAAACTTTCTTTGTTGGGACTGTCTATCCTACTACAGCTGAGAATCACAAAACTACCTTAGCAGAGATTCACTTCACTGAGCCCGAGGTGAATTTCGATACGCTTGAAAGGTGCGCCCCTGTGACCAGATTGTATTGAGGCAATATGTCGGCTCACTCAAGTATTAATTCATATCAACCACTCCTCAGTAGATGTTCAGCTATGGTTGTAAAAACACTCAGGCTGCATGCGTCACTTGAACGAGGGTTTCTGATAAGTTATAGACATTTGTGGATTTTTAACAACAGGCTAAATATTCACGAATTATATAGATATAGTGTTTTGATACTTGGCTATATCTTGATAATGCGAGGATATATGGGCTTACCTCTTATATGATAATAAAAGTAGGATTCTATTCTCATTGGCAATATATTTGCGCAACCAAGATCGCGTGAGGGAAACCTGCTGACCTGTGTCCTGGTCGATGTAGACAGGGGCAACCACGACCTGTTGGTTCGACTGGCGAGGACCAGGATGTAGGATAGGTAATTATGATATATTATCGAGATTATACAGACTTTTTAGAGCTTTCATGTTTGGTTATAATAATAGCAAATCTCGGGTTAACAAGTGGCGCTTTCATCGATAAAGATAATAATAATCTTAAATTTCTATCACGATATTAAATAGTTGCATTCTATACCCATTGAAATAGCATAACCTGCCATACAGAGTGGAACTCCTTGCGCCGTTGGCAACCCTGAGGATGGCGAGATAACTGGAAAGGAGGCGGAGGTCAATGTCAGGTCGAACAATAATGATGCAAACCATCATTAAATGTAAGCATTTTACTTTCTTTTATATCTTTAAGTGAGAGAAATCCCGTGGCTACTGTTTTTTTGCGCTTTCAAATGTTTAGATTGAGGACAAAATGGTTCTGTGGCATAGTATGAGTGGGGGTGGCTGTACAAGATATTGTAATGGTTAAAGTGGCTACCTCCAGGTTAAGGTGACCGACCCCAAGTTAAATTGGCAGGTTCCAGGATAAGATGGCTAGCTCAAGTTTAACGTAGCTGCCTCCGGGTTAAGATGGCTTGCTTCGGCTTGAAGCGGCCACCTCCAGGTTAAGGTGTTTGGTTCCAGCCTAAGAAGGCCGCCTCCAGGTATAGGTGGCTAACTCCAGAATGAGGTGGCTGGTCCCAGTATAAAGCGGCTGCCTCCACGTTACCATGTCAGCCTCTTAGTTAAGATAGTGGCCACTTCCAGGATTAGGTGGCTACCTCCAGGTCAAGGTGGTCGCCCCCGCCAGGTTAAGGTGGCTGTTTAGGTTGTTGGTTCTATGTTAAAGCGGCCGCCGCCAGGTTAAGGTAGCGGACCCCAGGTTAAGGTTGCTGGTTCAAACCAAAAATGGCCACCCACAGTTTAAAGTGCCTGTCGCACGATTATAGTTACTTTGCCAAAATCAATTCATAATGTGATCAATAACCTCAAACTGGCCCAATAACCGTCGCATCTGATCAGTTAAGGCCAAAATTTGATAAAATGTCAGTTCAAATTAGCGCGCACGACAAAACGCTGCGGCAGCCATTATCTGAGTCAGACCCATGGGTGTGACGTCAGTAAAGTAAGCCCGTGGTCCCAGGTGCAGCAGTGACATCGCCGGTGTCTTTTTTCTCTTCATCAGAGACGTCTGAATCGCACATTGCTGGTTAGAATCTGCAAGGCGAAATTTGCTCTGCCGAAGCAACGATGGTCTGCTAATGATCTATGTCATCCCATGTCTCTTCGTCGCTCTCCTGAAGTGATTAAATAGTGAAATTACCAGCAGCCCTTTTGCACTAATCGTCGCGCAGATCGCAGAGCTGAAGTTACGCGGAGGCAATTAAATATTCATGAGCTCGTCGTCTCGATTCACAGGACTCATCTTAAAAGTCGAAGTGGCTTGATGTCAAATAGCTATTTAATTCAAAGCATTTCGTGAGGTCATGTCAGGTCCTGATAATTGCATATAATAGCTTATATTCTCCGTCCACGATTATGTCCAGCAGCAAACTTTCACATTTTGAAGAATTTTGATACTTCCATGCCCAATGTGGCTCCCAAGGAAAATTTAAACATAGGTTTGTAATGTTTCATTAACCCACATAACGTGGCCGATGAGGCATACATTATATTGAACATAAGTGATAGTCTTATGATAGGACGACCAACCAAAAGAAATTTAGCGCAGCAGAACAATACAACCTTCCATCAGCTGCAGGCAATTAGGTTACTTTTGTATTATATGCAAGAAATATTCCAATTGCTTCAGCTATTTTACAATTTGCAATGTAGATATCTCAGACAAAATGACATTTTATCGCACAAGTTGCCCGTTTCATGATCCAGGTGAATGTTAAGAGTGGCCGGTGGAGGAACAACATAGTGTAGAGCTTAAAGTGGCAGCCCCAAAGTTGAGAAATCGCCGACTCAAATCCGGCTGCACCTAGAACAAATATTTAATTCAACGACATTTTAGTCAGATACTTTTTTCAGATCTCCTTAATACAAAATTGATAATAATTTAGATGCCAGACAGCTAAAACCGACCATGACTATTCTCGCTGGAATTTAATGGGATGTTGTAATATCCCGGAAGGTCCATCCTCCACCAGGCATTTTCCGGCATCCTGTACTATGTATGAGTACAGCGCCAGGCTTCACATGGATGTAGCAGGCCTTCCACAGCATTGTCAGCGTCCCAGTTGTTTCCCTTCTGTGTTGCAGCTTTCCCATGCGCGACGTTCCCTGCCAACTCAGTTGAAGTGAAATACAGGGCATACAAACCCCCAGTTTGCTATCATTGGTTCCATGTGAGACCTAAGCTTCGCTTCTAAATCCTTTTTCCACCATAGCTTTTCCTATATCCAAAATGCGCTTAACCAGTTAACCCCCGATTTGTATTTCATCATTATAATGTAAGAAGTCAGTCTCCCTATAAACCCTCTATTTCATTACCTATCCTGCATCCTGGTCCTCGCCAGTCGAACCGTGCCTCGTTACCAGCAGGTCGTGGTTGCCCCTGTCTACATACACAAGGACACGCACCAGTTGTTTCATTACTGACATCATCGTTGGCGCAATTACATGGAAAAGAACAGCCCGGCTGACATCCGAATATACAAGCTGCAACAAATGACGGATATACAAGGGTATTCATTCATGCGGAGATAGTTTCCCCGTACTTAAAGAAAGTAAAATAGTAATCTCTAATATACACTCAAATTAAGACACCACAAATCACATCGCGATTAAGGTCAAGCAAAGCGGAAGCGGGGTCAAATTTGGATAAATGCTCTGTGTTCGAGATGGAGTTTTTAACACACAGGTGTTTGATAAGAGGGCAAATCCTAGATGGAATGGCGCTAACGAGAGTAAACATATCCTAGCAAAATAATCCTACTTCTGGACGTGGGCGGTGATGTTGAACCACATGCTTTGTTAGGGGATAGTCGAGCACGGACGAATCACTTTGTTATATAAATGTCATGCAGGTCTATTACACGGGCTGTGTTTCACCAGAAGCCGAGTATTTACCGTCATTGAAGTCGTGTGTCGTGAACCCAATACAGGGGTGATATTACTTACTCAGGATGTCATTGCCACCGACACGACTTATTTACACCAGCGTCATATCTTTTAAGCTATCGCTGTCTCTGTTAAATAGGGTTCGTATTGTTGTCATTTAAAGTGAATTCTCTGTCAATTAAAAAGATATCTACAAAACTGAGGTGGTCGACTACCCGGCCTTAACACGATTTTCAGTCTCACCGATCGCGACAACAACAGACAAGAAACCGGCGCGCTGAGGTGGTCGTGTCTGTGTTCCGCTCCAGTTAAGCCAACCATCCCTGCTGCACGAATGGAGCAAGTGCTATGCCTCTCCAACTAGGCATTACAAATATTTGGCAATCATTGTGGCTGATATGTCGTCGTACCAACATTAATGAAGGTATAATATTGAGTGGTTACGTGTGTGCGAGTAGATGTAAACGCTGCGAGTGTATGCATGATTGTGAGTGTGTGTGTGTTTGTTTATGTGTATGTGCGTGCGTATGTGCATGTGAGTTTTATGTGTGTGAGTGTGTGTGTATGTATGTGTGTGCGATTGGTGAGTGAGTGTGCGGTTTTGTGTGTGTGTTTGTTTGTGAGTGTGTGTGTGTGTGTTTATGTGTGTTTACGCCATTTTTACTTGATTATCCGAGTCACGAGTATCAGTCTTGTTGTCACATCTTGGGGTCGAACCCACAGTATGGGCTCTTTTTGTGCGTGCATCATAGCGTTATGGGTGTGCGACTCGTTACCATCATGATTCTGGCGTTAAGTATGAGAGAAACTGAATCGACAAGTGAGGGTGAAGACAAAGGTTCAAGAGTGACTTGACAATTGTTCAACCCGCGGTCGATCTGTTTAATGGTTACCATGATTAGTATCATACCCTTTTGACCAAAGTTGATGACAAAAGAGGACATGTCCCGAGGGTCGAGCAGAAGTAACAAACGTAGAACCCTAACCGCCTCAATGGCCATGATACCTAACAGGATGAAGGCTGAATGAGTTAAGATCAAAGGCAAGGTATTATGTGTTACCACTGATAACAGAACACAGGTGTAATAGATCTGGCTGAGGAACTAACAATAATGAACTTTACGATTCATTCCAGGAATCCCTGGCTACCCCTTGAAACGGTTACATTCGTGCTAGGTTGGCGATGCTTTTGTAATATATGGATCCCTTTACACAACCATTGACAATTAGCCTAGCGTCACACAAAAGTGTTTCTTATTCCTGCTTTATTATCACCTGGTTTGTAAGTAAAAGTGGCGCCAAGTAATAT
Organism: Urechis unicinctus; assembly: GCA_034190875.2. Lineage (NCBI taxonomy): Eukaryota > Metazoa > Annelida > Polychaeta > Xenopneusta > Urechidae > Urechis > Urechis unicinctus. The sequence goes on from CM067347.1 coordinate 772,374, forward strand.
TTCTCGTCGCACAAAGTGACACAAGGCATGTGGAGGGGTATATATACACCTTATTGAACAAGTAGAAACTCGCTGACGTTGCATTAATCTAGAAGTAATGGGGCGACATTACATATAGTCTAAAGGCTCAGCGACGCTGCAACTAATCAGTGGAGGCTCTGTGAAGATGCATTAGTTTTGAAGAGACCAATTACCATTACCACAAGTCCAAATTGCCAAAGTTAATCTATATTACGACAGACTTGGCTAAATGTCATTGCTTTAGACCGGAAGTCGCTCCATGACGCATCATAAGAGAGCCTGTATATTTCACCTGATACCATTGCGATGACCATGATATCATTTCATTATCAATATAATGGAAAAGGGCAGATGCAGAATCCAATTATTCGCAGCAATCAGAAAGGTGGCATCAATGTACCATATGTACGATTGCTATAATGATGGAATGGACAACCAGTGAAATAATTAGCAGCCAGTATTATCCATCAGTGAGGCCTCGTATATTTCACAATTTTTTTTATTTCATGATATAGCATGTATGAAAATGTTGCAGGTCGCATTATTGTTGCATTGCGCTTGGGAAAATAAAATTGTTGTTTTTGTCGCTAATGTAAACATTCGTCTTGTTTGGCGGTAATGGCCATGTGTGGCTATCAATATAATGTCATCACCAATCGCCTCCCTCTCTTTGTGGTTTGCGGTTGTATGCATTTTCGTGTTCACTACTTGTTCTATAGAGCTCATATATAATATTGTCACCACGAAGCGAGAAAAAACTCACATAACGTTTCCTCTCTATCACGCTCTTAACATTTATATTAAGCCTGATCTGCGTCTAAGTGATCTACACAATCGCAAAAGTTAGAAGTGTGATTTGAAGGTCATGGTGTGGCGTTTTTAGAATTTTATATTTCTTATTAATGCCAGTAACACAGCCCTAAATATGCAACGTGTCTGGAATGAACACATAGGAAAAGCTAGCCTGGTTTAAATCCCGAGAATATTGTAGGCTTGCCTATCTTATACCTTGGTGTATATTGTACGTAAGGCAATTCCATCCCCCTCTCTGCCAGATAATACCTCACTCCTACACACACTACATACTCGATAATACCGTCTTTTAATTTAGCAAGGATTATTTATTCATATTCTCGTGATCTCCAATGGCTTTCACATAATCACAGACGCTCAGGTGCAGATAATGCACCCCACCCCATGACATTTCCTACAGCGCATGATTCTCGCCCTGATCAGCATAACATGGCCAGTTTAATGTATATGCTTTTACTAAATCAAAAACCAGATGCATGTAAATAATTGTATTCAGTAGGTCTTGCACTTTCAGGTCCTTCAACCAAACGGTTCATGTATCACAGCGCTCATACCGGAGAAATGTTGACATCAAAGAGCTTATAGCTAAGCTAAGAAGATTCACTTCAACTGACTCGAAAGTCAACAACCTGTCTTCTATTAAGTGGAGAGGCCACAACATGTACAAAAGCATACATACATACATGCATACATACATACATACATAAATAAATACATACATACATACACAGATACTTACCATCAGACATACAGACAGACAGACATACATACAATACAGACAGACATACATAGACATACAGACAGACATACAGACATACAGACAGACATACATACAGACATACAGACATACATACAGACATACAGACAGACAGACAGACATACATACATACAGACAGACATACATACATACATACATACATACAGACATACATACATACATACATACATACATACATACAGACATACAGACATACATACATACATACTATACATACATACATACATACATACATACATACATACATACATACATACATACATACATACATACATACATACATACATACATACATACATACATACATACATACATACATACATACATACATACATACATACATACATACATACATACATACATACATACATAAATACATAAATACATACATACATACATACATTCATACATGTATGCATGCATGCATGCATGCATGCATGCATGCAGGCAGACAGACAGACAGACAGACAGACAGACAGACAGACAGACAGACAGACAGACAGACAGACAGACAGACAGACAGACAGACAGACAGACAGACAGACAGACAGACAGACAGACAGGCAGGCAGGCAGGCAGGCAGGCAGGCAGGCATACATACATACATACATACATACATACATACATACATACATACATACATACATGCATACATACATACATCAGGGGGTTTGGACATTAAGTCAATTGGCATTGACACTTCCCTTCCGAACATTAACAAATTTGGACTGCAGTTTGTGCCGTAGCCCTGTAATCACCGAGGACATATGGCAAATGATCGTCCCAAGTTGCAGGGTCTTCTTCACACAGTTTGGCCAGCATAGCCAATAGAGTTTTATTGAAAAGTTCCACTTGGCCGTCAGACTGTGGATGATAAGGTGTGGTACGGGTCAGTGTATTATTCAGCAGTTTGCAGATTTCCCTGGTAAGTATTGATTGGAATTCAGGTCCCTGGTCTGAGTGGCTAAAATGAGGACAACCATGCACAAGCACATCAGCAACAGTAAGGGCCTGGTGGTCTGCAAGAGCATATGCCTCAGTCTACTTTGAGATGTAATCAGTGACAACCAGAACACATGTGTTGCCGTTTTCAGTTTCTGCACGGCATACTCAAGATATCTACAGCAATCCTTTCCCACGGAGCACCGCCTCGCATAGATTTACGCTTCTGACACGGTAAGCATTCTTGACACCATCTCGTCACATCACTACGGATGCCGGGTCATCAGAACCTTGTATCAAATTTAGAATGTGTCATTCTTATATCCATGTGCCCGCCAGTTCGGTGGCTGTGTAATAAAGCAAATGCCTCCTTTCTCAGTCGTGATGGGGCAACAAGCTGCAACTGTGATTTGCCATCGACAGTACAACGCCAATACAGTATCCCTCCAAGCAATTCCAGTTCCTCAAACAAAATCCACAACCGCTTTAGATGTGAGCTCTTTGCTTGGACATTGTCCAATGGGGGACGCTTCTCATCTTCCTTCCATCCTACAGCATGTCCTATGTCTTGGTCTTCCCTTTGCCATCTCTTGTAGTGACCATGGCTCAAACCAATTCCCTTGGACTGGTGGGTTATTTGCCCGTTGTTGATGGTGGGCCATGCCAACAGTATCGACTGTGGCTTGTACGGCAGCATCAATACATGCTTTCAGGGAGCTTTCCTTCCTCTCATAATGCTTGCAGTCCAAACAGGGTCATCGGGACAAACCGTCTGCATTTTGTGGACCTTCCCTACCCTATGTACTATCTCAATGTATAGGTTCCCAAAATCTCAAGCCAGCGTGCCAATTAGCCTTCTGGGCTACGAAAATTCATCATCCATCTCAATGCCCCATGGTCCGAACGAACTAATGTATGTCGGCCATAAACATAGTGGTGGAAGTTCTTGAGAGCAGCCACAACCGCCAGCAATTCTCGGCGGGTTACACAACATCGCCTTTCCTCCTTCGTGAAGCATCGACTGTAATAGGCGATAACTTGTTCAACACCATCTTGCCTCTGAGACAATACTGCACCCGTAGCATTGTTACTAGCGCCAGCGTCAAGTATCAACTGACCCTGGGAGGATGGAAAAGCCAACCCAGAAGAATCCCACAATTTGGCCTTTAGTCTTTCAAATGAATCCTGACACTCATTGGTCCAAACGAATGGTCTGCCAATTTCTGTCAACTTATGAAGTGGTCTGGCAATGTCTGCAAAACCTTTGACGAACTTGCGATAGTAAGAACAAAGACCAACAAAGCTTCTGACATCTGTCACATTTGGAGGTTGAGGCCACTTGGTGATTGCCTCAACTTTTCTGAAATCGGTCCCAATACCTCGGTTAGACACAATATGGCCTAGGTACTCGACTTCTGGCTGGAAGAGTTGACATTTTGTTGGGGCAATCTTTAGTCCAGCCTGCTGTATTCGGCCCAGAACCTCACCCATGTGCCCTATATGGTTTTCAAAGGTATCAGACAAGATAATAATGTCGTCAAGATAAACAAGACAAGTTTTCCAGTGGAGCCCTGCGGCAGGTTCCATCAGCCTATTAAAGTTAAGCTTACGGTAATCCACCTTATAGGAATTTCAGACCTGCTGGGATCGACCACCATCCGTGCAACTAACAATTTCCTTTGTAAGAACTGTTTAGAGGGTTCTAATACAGCATCTGTCAGACCAGGACATTCAACTATTCCTGAGACTACCATCTCACTCTGGGGTGGAATAACAACGTCTCTTGCAACAATACGATAAATGCGAGGTTCCTCAACCTCTGCAAACCATTGGTGTCTATAAGGCCCAAAAGCCAATAAGCCCTGTTTGGCATCCATCCCCAAAGTACCCTCTGCTTTCCAAATGCTAATGTCACCACAACCACCCCATACGAGACAAGAGGCTCCCCATTGGCCAACTTAATATGACCCTGCTTGTATTCCAAAGGAGGACGATCCTTGGCTGGTATTTGCAAATACTTATCTGGATGGATCACTGTCAAAGTAGAACCTGAATCCACAAGAAAATCAACACTAGCGCCAAAAATATTAGGCGAGAGGAACCAACTATCTCTACCTCTGGAAGCCAATTCAACAACAATACTCGGGGGCCTCAAACAAAGTTTATCTGCTGGGACATGGCCCTCAGTCTCAGCATCATTTAGTTGTCTGACTGTAATTTCTGGTTAGAGGATCTGCCAGAATCTAAGCTGGGGGACGAGCGACGAGCAAAACACTTAGCCATGCAGTGACCTTCTTTACCACAGTAGTGACATTTTCTTCCTCTAGTTGGGTTTTGAGATCGCTTATTTTGGCCTTGACTGGATTTCTTTATCACCAATGACAAGTGGGTATTCCCCGTATGAGCCCTGACATGATTTGATTTCCCAATACGTCGAGATGGACTCGTAGCAAAAGCCTCGTACTCTACGGCTGCTTTAAGAGCATCGTCCAGGTCGTGTGGCTTGGCCTGGAATATGAAAACCTCAAGGTTGTGGTCAACCAATGCATCAACAAAATAATCTTTTGCCAGAGTTTCTCTAACCTGGTTGTTTGCCTGAGGGTAGGCTCTCCGGGTAAGGCGTCGGATGTCCTGAGCCAACTTGCTCAGTTCTTCCCCATGTCGCCTGACCCGCCCTTCATTTGAGACCTGAACAATTCACATTGATTGTCTGGTTCAAATGTGTCCTTTAGTGCTCCCACTAACACAGAAAAATCTTCTCTATCCGCAGGATCTAGATCACTGAACACACTCCATGCTTGACCCTAAGGTTGGTTGCCAGCTCTAGAGCTTTAATGTCGTCAGACCATTGATTCCGCCTCGAAACCAATTCAAAATGAGTCACGTAGCACCAAAACAGTCTTCCCATCGTAAGCAGCTGGCTGTTTAGGTTTGTCAAACATGTTAGGCAGCATGGATGCAGATGGAATCAATGCCCCATTTAAGTTACTGGTTTCATTTAACCTTCCTCTCTCTGGACACAGCAGCGTCAGATAGGAGAACTTGTACCAATCTCATTCTGGAGAGTTGATAGACCCTAGTTCATTTACCCTAGTGGACGCCATTTTCTGAGGCACCACAAAGGAGGGTGGTGGGTAACCATGTGGGGATGGGGATCAAGGGTAACCCCAAGGATATGCACCCCACGGCGGCATCATTGGCGGATAATTTGGTGGACAAGGGAAGTTGGAGCAAGGTTTAGGGCATCCCCAATGAATGGGCTGGATGTGAGTAACCTTGAGCCATATAGCCAGCTGTATTACCCTAAGGATTTACCGATGTTGGGGGGTACATTGCTTCCAACGTTTTGGAACAGACATGGGAACAGCAAAGCCTTGAGCACCGACAACAGGTATTGGTGCAGAACACTGTTGGAGTTACAACACCTGGTCCATAGAAAGAAGACTGGACTGGAAACATCCCAGATGTGTACTGGCAACAAATGGAGGTCTAACGCTATTCAATGAGACAGGAATCTGTGAGTTGGGGGAACGCATCAGAGAACCATCAGGTTGACTGACATCAGACATTGCATTGTCTTCCCTATGAGGAACGGATACATCCCTAAATGGATCTCTTCTCTTAAATACCACCTCTCCATCATTAGAACACGACGACCTAGTGTGTTCATGAGCCCCAGATGAATAATCAAGGTTAATGTCACTATCAGAATTCCTTTCATGGAACAAATCACCAATATCACGAACACTATATATATAATTAAAGGATCCCACCCCTGCCACCACATAATGTAGCGTGCAACCAGAAGGGGTTGTTTCAACATCAGCGGTAATGTCAGGTTAATCAATAAATGACAACAAGGTTAATGAATTAAATAAGAGAGTTTATTTGCAAGCAACCAAACAACAAGCTAATATAGTATTGAAAAACATGAATAATTAAAAAGGAATTATCTCAAGCCCGAAGTATGGTGGTTTGATAACCTGAACTTGGCAGGCGCAATTGCTGAATGGGCAGCAAAAATGACCGGACAGAGCAGCGGAAGAGATTAAAGAGAGAGAGCTGGGCAGAGCAGCGAGCAGAGCTGGGTATAGAAGCGAGGAGAGCTGAGGTGCTCGCTGGCTGGCAAACGAGTCTTCCTTATCCCATGAAAACAATCCATATTATACCCTCCCAGATGTACATTCCGTGACACATTAAGTAAATAATAAAATCATTGGATTTACATATATATCTAAATAGAATGAGTGACTACAACAAACCTTGGCAAAACCACAAGATGTTCAAGAAATGACTTGGAAAGGTAGCGCGATTCAAACAAACGGAGATGCTATTTACTAATAATAATATTACCTATCTTTCCCATGATCAAAAACGGGAAATGTCTTACCTTTATACCAAAAAAAACCCTAAATAGTGTCAAAACCCTTCGTAAATATTTTTTAGCCCCCAAAAATAAAAACAGCTTTTGTATTATATGCAAGAATATTTTCCAATTGCTTCAGCTATTTTACAATTTGCAATGTAGATTATCTCAGACAAAATGACATTTTATCGCACAAGTTGCCCGTTTCATGATCCAGGTGAATGTTAAGAGTGGCCGGTGGAGGAACAACATAGTGTAGAGCCTTAAAGTGGCCAGCCCCAAAGTTGAGAAAATCGCCGACTCAAATCCGGCTGCACCTAGAACAAATATTTAATTCAACGACATTTTAGGTCAGATACTTTTTTCAGATCTCCTTAATACAAAATTGATAATAATTTAGATGCCCAGACAGCTAAAACCGACCATGACTATTCTCGCTGGAATTAATGGGATGTTGTAATATCCCGGAAGGTCCATCCTCCACCAGGCATTTTTCCGGCATCCTGTACTATGTATGAGTACAAACGGCGCCAGGCTTCACATGGATGTAGCAGGCCTTCCACAGCATTGTCAGCGTCCCAGTTGTTTCCCTTCTGTGTTGCAGCTTTCCCATGCGCGACGTTCCCTGCCAACTCAGTTGAAGTGAAATACAGGGCATACAAACCCCCCAGTTTGCTATCATTGGTTCCATGTGAGACCTAAGCTTCGCTTCTAAATCCTTTTTCCACCATAGCTTTTCCTATATCCAAAATGCGCTTAACCAGTTTAACCCCCCGATTTGTATTTCATCATTATAATGTAAGAAGTCAGTCTCCCTATAAACCCTCTATTTCATTACCTATCCTGCATCCTGGTCCTCGCCAGTCGAACCGTGCCTCGTTACCAGCAGGTCGTGGTTGCCCCTGTCTACATACACAAGGACACGCACCAGTTGTTTCATTACTGACATCATCGTTGGCGGCAATTACATGGAAAAGAACAGCCCGGCTGACATTCCGAATATACAAGCTGCCACAATGACGGATATACAAGGGTATTCATTCATTGCGGAGATAGTTTCCCCGTACTTAAAGAAAGTAAAAATAGTAATCTCTAATATACACTCAAATTAAGACACCACAAAATCACAATCGCGATTAAGGTCCAAGCAAAGCGGAAGCGGGGGTCAAATTTTGGATAAATGCTCTGTGTTCGAGATGGAGTTTTTAACACACAGGTGTTTGATAGAGGGCAAATCCTAGATGGAATGGCGCTAACGAGAGTAAACATATCCTAGCAAAATAATCCTACTTCTGGACGTGGGCGGTGATGTTGAACCACATGCTTTGTTAGGGGATAGTCGAGCACGGACGAATCACTTTGTTATATAAATGTCATGCAGGTCTATTACACGGGCTGTATTGTTTCACCAGAAGCCGAGTATTTACCGTCATTGAAGTCGTGTGTCGTGAACCCAATACAGGGGTGATATTACTTACTCAGGATGTCATTGCCACCGACACGACTTATTTACACCAGCGTCATATCTTTTAAGCTATCGCTGTCTCTGTTAAATAGGGTTCGTTATTGTTGTCATTTAAAAGTGAATTCTCTGTCAATTCAAAAAAGATATCTACAAAAACTGAGGTGGTCGACTACCCGGCCTTAACACGATTTTCAGTTTCTCAACCGATCGCGACAACAACAGACAAGAAACGGCGCGCTGAGGTGGTCGTGTCTGTGTTCCGCTCCAGTTAAGCCAACCATCCCTGCTGCACGAATGGAGCAAGTGCTAGCCTCTCCAACTAGGCATTACAAATATTTGGCAATCATTGTGGCTGATATGTCGTCGTACCAACATTAATGAAGGTATAATATTGAGTGGTTACGTGTGTGCGAGTAGATGTAAACGCTGCGAGTGTAGCATGATTGTGAGTGTGTGTGTGTTTGTTTATGTGTATGTGCGTGCGTATTGGTGCATGTGAGTTTTATGTGTGTGAGTGTGTGTGTATGTATGTGTGTGCGATTGGTGAGTGAGTGTGCGTGTTTTGTGTGTGTGTTTGTTTGTGAGTGTGTGTGTGTGTGTTTATGTGTGTTTACGCCATTTTTACTTGATTATCCGAGTCACGAGGATCAGTCTTGTTGTCAATCTTGGGGTCGAACCCACAGTATGGCTCTTTTTTGTGCGTGCATCATAGCGTTATGGGTGTGCGACTCGTTACCATCATGATTCTGGCGTTAAGTATGAGAGAAAACTGAATCGACAAGTGAGGGTGAAGACAAAGGTTCAAGAGTGACTTGACAATTGTTCAACACCCGCGGTCGATCTGTTTAATGGTTACCATGATTAGTATCATACCCTTTTGACCAAAGTTGATGACAAAAGAGGACATGTCCCGAGGGTCGAGCAGAAGTAACAAACGTAGAACCCTAACCGCCTCAATGGCCATGATACCTAACAGGATAAAGGCTGAATGAGTTAAGATCAAAGGCAAGGTATTATGTGTTACCACTGATAACGAACCCCAGGTGTAATAGATCTGGCTGAGGAACTACAATAATGAACTTTACGATTCATTCCAGGAATCCCTGGCTACCCCTTGAAACGGTTACATTCGTGCTAGGTTGGCGATGCTTTTGTAATATATGGATCCCTTTACACAAACCATTGACAATTAGCCTAGCGTCACACAAAAGTGTTTCTTATTCCTGCTTTTATTATCACCTGGTTTGTAAGTAAAAGTGGCGCCAAGTAATATTTCTCGTCGCACAAAGTGACACAAGGCATGTGGAGGGGTATATATACACCTTATTGAACAAGTAGAAAACTCGCTGACGTTGCATTAATCTAGAAGTAATGGGGCGACATTACATATAGTCTAAAGGCTCAGCGACTGCTGCAACTAATCAGTGGAGGCTCTGTGAAGATGCATTAGTTTTGAAGAGACCAATTACCATTACCACAAGTCCAAATTGCCAAAGTTAATCTATATTACGACAGACTTGGCTAAATGTCATTGCTTTAGACCGGAAGTCGCTCCATGACGCATCATAAGAGAGCCTGTATATTTTCACCTGATACCATTGCGATGACCATGATATCATTTCATTATCAATATAATGGAAAAGGGCAGATGCAGAATCCAATTATTCGCAGCAATCAGAAAGGTGGCATCAATGTACCATATGTACGATTGCTATAATGATGGAATGGACAACCAGTGAAATAATTAGCAGCCAGTATTATCCATCAGTGAGGCCTCGTATATTTCACAATTTTTTTTTATTTCATGATATAGCATGTATGAAAATGTTGCAGGTCGCATTATTGTTGCATTGCGCTTGGGAAAATAAAATTGTTGTTTTTGTCGCTAATGTAAACATTCGTCTTGTTTTGGCGGTAATGGCCATGTGTGGCTATCAATATAATGTCATCAACCAATCGCCTCCCTCTCTTTGTGGTTTGCGGTTGTATGCATTTTCGTGTTCACTACTTGTTTCTATAGAGCTCATATATAATATTGTCACCACGAAGCGAGAAAAAACTCACATAACGTTTTCCTCTCTATCACGCTCTTAACATTTATATTAAGCCTGATCTGCGTCTAAGTGATCTACACAATCGCAAAAGTTAGAAGTGTGATTTGAAGGTCATGGTGTGGCGGTTTTTTAGAATTTTATATTTCTTATTAATGCCAGTAACACACAGCCCTAAATATGCAACGTGTCTGGAATGAAACACATAGGAAAAGCTAGCCTGGTTTAAATCCCGAGAATATTGTAGGCTTGCCTATCTTATACCTTGGTGTATATTGTACGTAAGGCAATTCCATCCCTCCCCCTCTCTGCCAGATAATACCTCACTCCTACACACACTACATACTCGATAATACCGTCTTTTAATTTAGCAAGGATTATTTATTCATATTCTCGTGATCTCCAATGGCTTTCACATAATCACAGACGCTCAGGTGCAGATAATGCACCCCACCCCCATGACATTTCCTACAGCGCATGATTCTCGCCCTGATCAGCATAACATGGCCAGTTTAATGTATATGCTTTTACTAAATCAAAAACCAGATGCATGTAAATAATTGTATTCAGTAGGTCTTGCACTTTCAGGTCCTTCAAACCAAACGGTTCATGTATCACAGCGCTCATACCGGAGAAATGTTGACATCAAAGAGCTTATAGCTAAGCTAAGAAGATTCACTTCAACTGACTCGAAAGTCAACAACCTGTCTTCTATTAAGTGGAGAGGCCACAACATGTACAAAAGCATACATACCATACATGCATACATACATACATACATAAATAAATACATACATACATACACAGATACTTACCACATACATACATACATACATACATACAATACATGACATACATACATCACATACATACATACATACATACATACATACAAGACATACATACATACAGACATACATACATACATACATACATACATACATACATACACGACATACATACATCACACATTCATACATACATACAGGACATACATACATACATACATACATACATACATACATACATACATACTACATACAGACATACATACATACATACATACATCATACATACATACATACATACAGACATACAGATACAACATACATACATACATACATACATACATACATACATACATACATACATACATACATACATACATACATACATAAATACATACATACATACATACATACATACATAACATACATACATACATACATACATACATACATACATAAATACATAATATAATACATACATACATACATTCATACATGTATGCATGCATGCATGCATGCATGCATGCATGCATACAGACAGACAGACAGACAGACAGACAGACAGACAGACAGACAGGACAGACAGACAGACAGACAGACAGACAGACAGACAGACAGACAGACAGACAGAGACAAGACAGACAGACAGGCAGACAGGCAGGCAGGCAGGCAGGCAGGCATACATACATACATACATACATACATACATACATACATACTTACATACATACATACATGCATACATACATACATCAGGGGGTTTGGACATTAAGTCAATTGGCATTGACACTTCCCTTCCGAACATTACCAAATTTGGACTGCAGTTTGTGCGGTAGCCCTGTAAGCACCTAGGACATATGGCAAATGATCGTCCCAAGTTTTAGGGTCTTCTTCACACAGTGTGGCCAGCATAGCCAATAGAGTTTTATGGAAAAGTTCCACTTGGCCTGTCAGACTGTGGATGATAAGGTGTGGTACGGGTCAGTGTATTATTCAGCAGTTTGCAAATTTCCCTGGTAAGTATTGATTGGAATTCAGGTCCCTGGTCTGAGTGGCTAAAAATGAGGACAACCATAGCTACAGAAGACCTGAGTCACAAGCACATCAGCAACAGTAAGGGCCTGGTGGTCTGCAAGAGCATATGCCTCAGTCCACTTTGAGATGTAATCAGTGACAACCAGAACACATGTGTTGCCGTTGTCAGTTTCTGCAGGCATACTCAAGATATCTACAGCAATCCTTTCCCACGGAGCACCGCCTCGCATAGATTTACGCTTCTGACACGGTAAGCATTCTTGACACCATCTCGCCACATCACTACGGATGCCGGGCCATCAGAACCTTGTATCAAATTTAGACTGTGTCATTCTTATATCCATGTGCCCGCCAGTTAGGTGGCTATGTAATAAAGCAAATGCCTCCTTTCTCAGTCGTGATGGGGGCAACAAGCTGCAACTGTGATTTGCCATCGATAGTACAACGCCAATACAGTATCCCTCCAAGCGATTCCAGTTCCTCAAACAAAAAAACACAACCGCGTTAGATGTGAGCTCTTTGCTTGGACATTGTCCCAATGGGGGACGCTTCTCATCTTCCTTCCATCCTACAGCATGTCCTATGTCTTGGTCTTCCTTTTGTCATTGTCCATCTCTTGTAGAGACCATGGCTCAAACCAATTCCCTTGGACTGGTGGGTTATCTGCCTGTTGTTGATGGGGGCCATGCCAACAGTATCGACTGTGGCTTGTACGGCAGCATCAATACATGCTTTCAGGGAGCTTTCCTTCCTCTCATAATGCTTGCAGTCCAAACAGGGTCATCGGGACAAACCGTCTGCATTTTGTGGACCTTCCCTACCCTATGTACTATCTCAAGTGTATAGGTTCCCAAATCTCACGCCAGCGTGCCAATTAGCCTTCTGGGCTACGAAAATTCATCATCCATCTCAATGATACCCCATGGTCCGAACGAACTAATGTATGTCGGCCATAAACATAGTGGTGGAAGTTCTTGAGAGCAGCCACAACCGCCAGCAATTCTCGGCGGGTTACACAGCATTGCCTTTCCTCCTTCGTGAAGCATCGACTGTAATAGGCGATAACTTGTTCAACACCATCTTGCCTCTGAGACAATACTGCACCCGTAGCATTGTTACTAGCGCCAGCGTCAAGTATCAACTGACCCTGGGAGGATGGAAAAGCCAACCCAGAAGAATCCCACAATTTGGCCTTTAGTCTTTCAAATGAATCCTGACACTCATTGGTCCAAACGAATGGTCTGCCAATTTCTGTCAACTTATGAAGTGGTCTGGCAATGTCTGCAAAACCTTTGACAAACTTGCGATAGTAAGAACAAAGACCAACAAAGCTTCTGACATCTGTCACATTTTGAGGTTGAGGCCACTTGTGTTGCCTCAACTTTTCTGAAACTGTTTCTGGTCAAATCAATATCCCAATACCTCTGGTTAGAGACACAATTGTTGGGGCAATCTTTAGTCCAGCCTAGGTACTCGACTTCTATATGGTTTTCAAGAGTATTGACAGTTTTTGGAGCCCTGCGGGGTTTCAAGCCTTTAAAGTTAAGCTTACGGTAATCCAAACAGCCTGCTGTCTTTTCGTTACTAGGACTACCAATTACAACCTGATCCACCCATAGTGCCCTAGAGAAATATCCGACGTGGATGTTGTTTGACTCAAAGGTGCCCCGCCAGTATCAGACAAGTTTTGTTCCACCATAATCATCTTTGGACCTTGCAAACAACACCTTCAAACTTAACCAATGATCTGAACAGTTTTTTTGCCTCTATTGACAACCGAGGCCTCCCAAATGTGTTTCAAATGCTCCGGAACCACTCCATCCTCTGTATCACCTAACAAAGGAAGCATTTAACCGCATTGGGTAATGAGCTTTCCCCCGAAAAATTATACCTCTTTCAATTTCAGACCTGCTGGGATCGAACAGACCTGCTGGGATCCGTGACCACCAACTAACAATTTCCTTTGTAAGAACTGTTTAGAGGGTTCTAATACAGCATCTGTCAGACCAGGACATTCAACTATTCCTGAGACTACCATCTCACTCTGGGGTGGAATAACAACAATGTCTCTTGCAACAATACGATAAATGCGAGGTTCCTCAACCTCTGCAAACCATTGGTGTCTATAAGGCCCAAAAGCCAATAAGCCCTGTTTGGCATCCATCCCCAAAGTACCCTCTGCTTTCCAAATGCTAATGTCACCACAACCACCCCATACGAGACAAAAGGCTCCCCATTGGCCAAATTAAAATGACCCTGCTTGTATTCCAAAGGAGAACGATCCTTGGTTGGTATTTGCCAATACTTATCTGGATGGATCACTGTCAAAGTAGAACCTGAATCCACGAGAAAATCAACACTAGCGCCAAAAATATTAGGCGAGAGGAACCAACTATCTCTACCTCTGGAAGCCAATTCAACAACAATACTCGGGGGCCTCAAACAAAGTTTATCTGCTGGGACATGGCCCTCAGTCTCAGCATCATTTAGTTGTCTGACTGTAATTTCTGGTTAGAGGATCTGCCAGAATCTAAGCTGGGGGACGAGCGACGAGCAAAACACTTAGCCATGCAGTGACCTTCTTTACCACAGTAGTGACATTTTCTTCCTCTAGTTGGGTTTTGAGATCGCTTATTTTGGCCTTGACTGGATTTCTTTATCACCAATGACAAGTGGGTATTCCCCGTATGAGCCCTGACATGATTTGATTTCCCAAGACGTCGCGATTGACTCGTAGCAAAAGCCTCGTACTCTAAGGCTGCTTTAAGAGCATCGTCCAGGTCGTGTGGCTTGGCCTGGAATATGAAAACCTCAATGTTGTGGTCAACCAATTCATCAACAAAATAATCTTTTGCCAGAGTTTCTCTAACCTGGTTGTTTGCCTGAGGGTAGGCTCTCCGGGTAAGGCGTCGGATGTCCTGAGCCAACTTGCTCAGTTCTTCCCCATGTCGCCTGATCCTGCCCTTCATTTGAGACCTGAACAATTCACATTGATTGTCTGGTTCAAATGTGTCCTTTAGTGCTCCCACTAACACAGAAAAATCTTCTCTATCCGCAGGATCTAGATCACTGAACACACTCAATGCTTGACCCCTAAGGTTGGTTGCCAGCTCTAGAGCTTTAATGTCGTCAGACCATTGATTCCGCCTCGAAACCAATTCAAAATGAGTCACGTAGCACCAAAACTAGTCTTCCCATCGTAAGCAGCTGGCTGTTTAGGTTTGTCAAACATGTTAGGCAGCATGGATGCAGATGGAATCAATGCCCCATTTAAGTTACTGGTTTCATTTAACCTTCCTCTCTCTGGCACAGCAGCTTCAGATAGAGAACTTGTACCAATCTCATTCTGGAGAGTTGATAGACCTAGTTCATTTACCCTAGTGACGCCATTTTCTGAGGCACCACAAAGGAGGTGGTGGGTAACCATGTGGGGATGGGGATCAAGGGTAACCCCAAGGATATGCACCCCACGGCGGCATCATTGGTGGATAATTTGGTGGACAAGGAAAGTTGGAGGGGAGCAAGGTTTTAGGGCATCCCCAATGAATGGGCTGGATGTGAGTAACCTTGAGCCATATAGCCAGCTGTATTACCCTAAGGATTTACCGATGTTGGGGGTACATTGCTTCCACCGTTTGGAACAGACATGGGAACAGCAAATCCTTGAGCACCGACAACAGGTATTGGTGCAGAAACTGTTGGAGTTACAACACCTGGTCCATAGAAAGAAGACTGGACTGGAAACATCCCAGATGTACTGGCAACAAATGGAGGTCTAACGCTATTCAATGAGACAGGAATCTGTGAGTTGGGGGAACGCATCAGAGAACCATCAGGTTGACTGACATCAGACATTGAATTGTCTTCCCTATGAGGAACGGATACATCCCTAAATGGATCCTCTACCACCTCTCCATCATAGAACACGACGATGTGTTCATGAGCCTCAGATTAAATATGTCACTATCACTTTCTCAAATCCATCACTAATATTGAACGAACACTACGCTAAACAACAGGCTGTTTACCTGATGTTTATAAGATTTTGCTGTCAACCAAACAGGTGTTTCATTGTTTTGAGTTTTTAAACCCCATGTTTATGAGATAATAATCAACCTGGTTAATGTCACTATCAGTTCATTTAATTCCTTTCATCTGGGAACAAATCACCAATATCACGAACATATATATATATATAATTAAAGGATCCCACCCCTGCCACCACATAATGTAGCGTGCAACCAGAAGGGGTGTTTCAACATCAGCGGTAATGTCAGGCTTAATCAATAAATGACAACAAGGTTAATGAATTAAAATAAGAGAGTTTATTTGCAGCAACCAAACAACAAGCTAATATAGTATTGAAAACATGAATAATTAAAAGGACTTATCTCAAGCCCGAAGTATGGTGGTTGATAACCTGACTTGGCAGGCGCAATGCTGAATGGGCAGCAAAATGACCTGGACAGAGCAGCGGAGAGATAAAGAGAGAGAGCTGGGCAGAGCAGCGAGCAGAGCTGGGTATAGCAGCGAGGAGAGCTGAGTGCTCGCTGGCTGGCAACGAGTCTTCCTTATCCCATGAAAACATCCATATTTGTACCCTCCCCAGATGTACACGTGACACATTAAGTAAATAATAAAATCATTGGATTACATATATATCTAACTAGCATGAGTGACTACAACAAACCTTGGCAAAAACCACAAGATGTTCAAGAAATGACTTTGGAAATGTAGCGCGATTCAAACAACCGGAAGATGCTATTTACTAATAATAATATTACCTATATTTCCCATGATGCAACACGGGAAAATGTCTTTACCAAATAAAACCCTAAATATTGTCAAAACCCTTCGTAAATATTTTTTAGCCCCCAAAATATACTCAAACACAAAAACATCGTATCAAGACGATAACCAGCGTCTGTTAACGTCATGGATACTAATAACAGTTGTGCATAAACCATTTCTATTTGTATAGTATACCTTTTTGACTGCTGTTGTTGTATTAAGGATTCATAGTTGATACATAACGGTTAATTCCGATATCAAGGTCACATTATGATTATGCCTAACAAGTAAACATTGTTGAAAGCATGTTGTGTAATTTGCTGCTTTCACAGAACAGCTGACTATGTATATAGTGTTAACACACGGTGTGGTTGGATTAATCAAATGCATATGTTATCATCTACTTGTTCTCGTATGATCTAGCTCATATATGTAACCGGATACATTTGCAATGTGAAAATAGCAGATGGGGGCGGTTTGTCTGTTCAAAGGATTTTAGGATCTATATCAACTAATCCCATAAGGGGGGACAAGATTACTGAAACTGCTGCTTTACCTTTGTTGTTAATGTTATTTGTACATCGATGCTTTCCTACCCACATTTACATTAAATTAGATTTATATGAAGGATAAATATGAAACTATGTTGCACAAATACTCACTGTGTATACGCTTCTTTACAATATTAAGCACTTGGTAATGCATCGACATGTCACGGATTATTCACGAGAAGTTATTAAGCAGCACATTATGTCGGATTGTGGAGCAGTTCGGTGATTATCCTGGCTAACGAAACGTAGTTCTGACAAGGAACCAGGTGACAATATCTCGTCTAAGATATCTGTCGAGTGAAAACAAATGAACACGATAATTGTCGCATGACTTGGAATATTATAGCTCAAACACTGACAGCCTTTAATCGGCCTAACCCTGAGTCGAGTAAGTGATGGAGATTATTGTTATGTAACAGATTCGCGTGTCATAACGGTTCACGAGCAATTGTGTGAAAACATCCATGCACGTTACATCTATTTCAACTAATCCATGCCAGTCCCGAATGCCAGCTCAATACTGGAATGATAGCTTTCTGTAAAAACAACCTTTACAATGACTTTGATAACATGGGTGAAGTAAACTCGTTATTGTTATAACTTAATCGATATAACTTAGGACGTTGACATGTCCGCATTCAGTGACGTGTAATGTATGTACCATACACGTATTTTTGTTTGATTTATAAAAACCTATATAAGTATTTTTGTCATGCAAACTCACATTTAATAACTGCGAGAAAGCACACATAAATTAATATAATAAAACATCATATACCTTGGATATAATACTGACTGCAGTTTACTAACAGGAAATATAAAACACTATCAGAGATTTTTCGTTGAAAGTGTATTCTATCAGTAATCTGATCTGCAAGTAAAATCTTATTGCTTCCAAAAGTCCCTCCATTTTTGTCGTAAACCAGTTTTGATAAGTTGCATAGATCCCAGAACCTTGAAAACAGTGATTGGTTCAACTTTTTGCGTAAATGAGTATTTCTATTAAAATGACTTGAAATGGCTAAACGCAATAGACAAGTGTAGTGGGGAATATCTATTATTCCTCATGCATCCTTTATCATTCTATCAGCTTTTGTTATCGAGAATCATCAGCCACTTTGGGACAAATGTGGTAATATTGCTGACAAGCAGTAGAAGCCATACATTAGCGTGGTCCAATGCAGTTAATTTTACGAAGCCCTGTATGTCTTCAATTATGACCACAGTGACATGGTTCTGCGCTTTGATTATGAATCAGATTTCTATTTAATGTCAAGATCCACTTCAGCGCACATATTTATAGTTTAACATGTCGGTATATAGGACATGGTCTGCACTGACTTTAAACCGCTATATGGTTCCATATAACTTACAAAGCATCGACCGCTCTAAGAAATTCACACCATTACGTGAGTAATTGCATTATTTATTTCAGGCCATTCGGCAAACAAAGCGATGCATGTGCTACCGAATAAGCCCTAAAATCAAGATTGCATTACAAGCTTTGTCACACGTGCCAGTTGATAAAACAATCCACTTAAGCTCGAATACCGTCAAAAACTAATTCTCCAGAATAACTACTTTCAGGTGAAAGCCAAAAAAGAATGAAGTCCTCCTGTCTGGTTTAAATAAAGCTATTGGATCAGAAAGATAAAAAAGTTGAATCGATCTTTGCATAACGATATCAAATGCGCAGAGTGAATAGTGGTTTGGATGAAAGCATCCGCTGCCAATACGCAAAACATCACATGTCAAATACGCCATTGCACTATAAGGATAAAGAACACATCACAATCATGTATATACATCACAATCATGTATATATATGTATGTATTATGAATGTATGTATGTATGTATGTATGTATGTATGTATGTATGTATGTATGTATGTATGTATGTATGTATGTATGTATGTATGTATGTATGCATGCATGTATGTATGTATGTATGTATGTATGTATGTATGTATGTATGTATGTATGTATGTATGTATGTATGTATGTATGTATGTATGTATGTATGTATGTATGTATGTATGTATGTATGTATGTATGTATGTATGTATGTATGTATGTATGTATGTATGTATGTGTATGTATGTAGAGTATATTTATGTATGTATATATGTATCTATCTCTATAGAATATATAGAGGGAGAATATCATATATTTATATATATATATATAGAGATATATAGATAGATCTCTATACATATATATATAGATCTATATATATAGAGATCTCTCTAGAGATATATCTCTCTCTCTATCTCTCTCTATATCTCTCTCTCTCTCTCTCTCTATATCTCTCTCTCTATATATCTCTATATATCTCTCTCTCTATATATATCTCTCTCTCTATCTCTCTATATCTCTCTCTCTCTCTCTCTCTATATATATCACTGAAGCCAGTCCACCAATATATATATATGCTGGCGAACTGTTGTGCCGGCATCTTTTTAACAGTAGCAGTCGCAAGGTTTGAAATATGATTTAAAACTGCAAGACTGAACTTATACAGCAAAGTTCCTTTATGCCCTGCATTGTATATGCCTATTACCTTGTGCGTGCAATTGCATCATATTCTATGGTTTCTTGTAATTAGACCTAAATTTTAAATTGTATTCTGGTTTTTAACTGCAGTCAGAGCAATAATTCGCTAACAATATTGGCTCTTAATATAGATTGCTTAAATCTCTTAAACAATAATCGAGGTAGCCACTTGGCCTTCGTGTGTGCTTTGCGTTGTGTCATGGTGCTTACGCACAATAACGCAATATGAACAGTATCAAGCGTGATATTTGGGATATTTGAATCCCTAATCATGGATAAAAACACGAACGCCATTCTTCGACGATACGATAGCACAAAGGGCAGCATATATCCTATGATAATGCATAATTGATATTATTTGATGTCATGAATTGTTGTGAAATCTACATTTGTCGATCAAATTGGGTGTATCAAACAATAACAATTTTAAAGTAGCTTAAGGAAATATTGGAAATTGGTGCTATTGCCTGGTGGATAGCTGTGACATTGGCAATAAAGAATCCCTAGTTTAATTCTTAATCACAGGCGTTTGGTAGGATACGTTAGTGTAATAAATTGTGCCTACATATATCGTTAACACAATTCGATAACCAAAGCCAAAACGCTACATATAACGCAGCTCTCAAAAGCAAAAAAATACACATTGCCTTGTCGGTTTTCTTTAAATCTGCACCAAACAACATATTGTTATAATTATTGCAACTGCAGTTCACAGTGAATAAACATAATAAACTACATGGCTATTCTCTCTGCCATTTGCATTACATCTGTCGTCTGTTTATTCGAACTGTGATAGTTGCATTTAAGAATTTATGCTGTTAGTCTGCATCTCTGCTGTCATGGTAACGCAATTATTCGTATTTAAGCTTCTGGACCACCAAGTCAGTGACGCTTTTAATATGTAATAAATTCCTCTGAGGGAATGGAGCAGTTCTTTATACAAAAAGTTAAACGGTAATCGTGTTTCTTCCGCTAGTGTTTCCGAAATGTTTTTGCGCATCTTGGAAGATAACGTGAGGATGATATCCACCGAACGCAACAATCAACATGGAACTACAGCAGATTCAATATTGAGAGGCACTTAATATTTTTGTTATATCCTACAACAGAGTTTATTCAATAAACGAAGCCGACAAACTGCTTAATCAGTGAAACGCATCAGGAAACACATCGCATGATGTATCATCTGACGGGTCATTCAAGGACTTCACATGTTATTGTCGGTTGTAAAGATCTACTATGATGTAAAGCAAAAGCTTTGCCTCGTGTGCTCGTAAGCGTGTTTTACTTCAAAGTGATGCGTTTGCTATAATGGTAACTCTGAGGATGACGTCACTCATGGTTAGCTGCGCTCTGTGGAAGTTATTCAAACATATCAACGACACAAAAATGGATGATAGTTTTCCAATTGAAATGGTTTTTCAGACCTCTTCCAAATATGCCATTAACTAATGGACAGCTGAATTTACTGCATTGGTTCATACTTGTCAGGTCACACGGAACAGCCGCTGGAAATATACTGACTGATTTCCGCTATTCATTGACGGGATGGAAAGTGACTTTTATCTCAATCGTCTTGACATACTCGTGTAATTCATTTATTTTACAAGTTGATCACAATTGGTAAATTGGCTTAATAACCAACTTACATATGCACCCTATGCTATGGAAACTTATAATTTTAAGTGTAGGCTTAAAATAGCGAACATAACAAATAATAAATGGCCCGATCTGGGGTTCACCTACGAAAATAGTTCGCCTTTTACTCCGTCCTCGATTTTTCATGTATGCGCGGTAGATGGTGATTTTTGATGTCAATAACCATCTAGAGCAAAGGAATTGGCCTTGGGTGGACATTCACATTTGTTGTCTTGTCAGGGACATGTGAAGATCTCGAGCAAAGAGTTTATAGCTGCGCTTAGCTGTGTGGTGATTATGAAATTGCATGAAATACACCCACGCCATCAGATGACGATACCATAAATCAACGAAAGCCCATTGGACTGTTGATCTGTCTCGAGGTAGACGTCTATAAAAGATATGGAGTGATCTGACTGGTCCAGACTACCAAGGCTCCGAATTAATAAGATAATTCGACGTGGTTTTAAGAAATGCAATGACAAAGCAACACGTGGCACACAGGTGGCGTCTTCACATATTTACTTGAATGAGCGCTCTTAGCGAAGCTATAAACTCGTTGCTAATGCTAATAGCACCATTGGCACCAGTTCAAATCAGCACAACTGAAATAGATTATCACACCGTAAATGTTTCGTCGTCCCGGTAGATCAATGGCTCCGCCTTTGACTTCCGTTCCAGGGTCGGTAATCCGGCAATAGCAATGGTTTAATTTAAACTCGCTAATGACATTAATAGATCACAGATCAGTCATCAACATCGATCTAATCAATCGCTGTAATAATATAACCATGTTGTGTAACCCATTACTCTCGTGTTGCATTCCTTTTTGATTTCAAAACACAATAAGAATAAGCTGGTTATGATTATCACTAACAACTTTCTTACGCTGAGTTGTTATTCGATTGAATTCGACATGCTATATCTGTATGACATTGAGTCCGGAATATTGTATGATTCTAGTATTTCTAAGCGCATAATGTTTCGGACAAAGCTTGTTGACTAAAGTACATGTCTGTACTAGTGTGTAAAATAGTGTACAACATGATATGTAGAGCTTCTATAATGCGGATGGTCAACGAAGATGATAAAAAATTAGTCATCCCGACAATTCATTAGTAGTGATAGACGTACCTCTTCACACCTCGTTTTTGAAATCGAATACTGTACGACGTGAATTGCGTAATATATGTTTCGCTGACGATCGCATGCGGATTCGGTGCGGTATTTTGATGACCTAATTCTATTTTTGGAAAGTGATTTCACCATCTGTTCCATTATTTTCCGCCCTTGAAATCTTTGCGACCTTGGTGACCTCATGGAGGGGCGCTATTTTGGATGAGGTCATTCTATTTTTGGAAAGTGATTTCACAATTTTCGTCGGATATGTCGTCATAGTTTGCTGAGCTAAGCTAAATGATGGGATAGAGGGTGTATATAAAACGGGAGAGTGTCTCAGTTCTGCGTTAATTTATAATCATGGCTGGGAAACGGATGAGTGACGTGGAGTTGTTAAAAGCGGTAGAACAAATCGAAATGGAGGAAGTGAAACCGCTATACACACGATACTTTGCACAGTATTCGATAGTGGTTCGGAATAAAGATGTAGTGTTTTTGAAAAACAATTTCAAGAAATGTCACATAGAGTTTGGGATGCACTGTGTATTGGACTGTGGTTACGAAATAGCTGCTGTCACAGAAACAATGAAACAGTTAGAAGCGGGAGAGGAGAGTCGTGTCGAGGTCTCTATTGGTGCAGACGTGACGATGAGTGTTCGATACCCGATCCCTAAGGTGGTGATAAAGAAGGGTCAGGTGACAATGGAAATGGACAGTTACTCGTGGTATATGTTTGTAGAAACGTGGGAGGAGTTGAAACAGCTCTACGGAGCCCACGTGATGAGAGCGAAATTAATGGAGGAATATCTGATGGTGGTATACACAGACACGCTTGTCGAATTAATCGAAGCTCTAATACCAGAAAAATGCCATGGCTGTCAGATCGACCACCCGAGTCAGCGACAGCATAATCTTTGTTTGATGGCCGAACCTGAAGAACAAGTTCGGATGTGTATGACGGATGCTCTCGAGCGTGTTGACGAACACTATGTATCAAGTTTATGGGAATTAAGTATAGGTTTAATTGACCCCTGCCCCTCGTGGATGGAACGTAGCAAATGGTTGTGTGTGGACTATAGGAAATATTGGTTGGAGTCGGTGAAATCAGATATTGAAATACGTGTAATTAACAGATTGTGTAATAAATGAGTGAAAATACAGGCCTGTGTTTGTTTCTTTTAATTATGTTTTGGAATGTATGTTATAAAGAGTTCAAATTTGGTGGGTGGTCATTTATGGCTAAGATAGTCAGAGAGTAACATCAACATGATGGATGCGTATAGCAGGTGGTCTGTTTTAAAAGACAAGTTACAGATGCATGCACAACTAACTCGAGAACTGAGAGACAATAAGATCTATAGACAAATTAGTATAAATCAACAGCGCTTGATGGAGTATGGTTACGATTTTGATACGGCTCTTAGTAAAGCGATCGAAGCTAGAGAGTGTTTAATGGATCGTCAGTTAACTGCGTTCGTGTCTGAAGATGAGGTGGATTAAAGTAATTATAAATATCGTTTAACAACAAGTTCACTGTCGGTAAAGGTTAAATCTTTAAAGCGACGACATGGAAACTTGTGTAGAATGTGACGAATGTCAGAGAGTTGCTGAGACCCAACAACCATATAGACCCAAGACACCTGCTAAGGGTAAACACAGACCCCTGAGGTTAAGGCGATGTCCTCTGTGTCAATGTGGGTTTGTTACCAAGGCGCTTTTGACCCAACACTTGAAATATCACTGTAATTATAAGCTCTACATTCACAATCGAAAATTAAGAAAAACAACAGGCACAACAAAGCAGAGGAAGGTTGTGACGTAATCGGAAAGCTTAACCCCACAACCTGGTGTGCGTGTGTGTGTGTGCGTGATTTACCGGATCTGAAATTAATTCGTCACGTGATCACGAAAAACCGCTGACATCAGCTAAATTAATTCGTCACGTGATCACGAACAACTGCTGACATCAGCTAAATTAATTCGTCACGTGATCCCATACATCACCTCGATCAGGGGATAAATAAGCGAACACGAACAGATTTTTGTTTCATTCAGGATGGCTGAGGAGAACAGCGAGGAGTGTGATTACATTGACGGACCGTTGTATACCAGTCGTCGTAGTGGTCGCTTTCAAATCACCCAGTGGTGTAGTAACCCAGACCCCAATGATTTACACATTCGCGATCGATGGAGCGGACATTACCCTCAAATGCCTTTCTCAGAAGCGGGACGGCTCTTACATCACTCACCTTATCGTTGATTGACGCGGAAGCTGGCCAATCGGACGTTGATACGGACGAAACATTTTTGTGACGATGTAATTGGTCGAGTGAAAGAAAGCCCCAGTCCCCTATATTGAAATTACCCGTGAAAGCGTGACCATGTGCTTTGATAGTTTCAATTGGTGGCTGCTCATAAAAGCTTACCAAGACCTATCAGCACGCCCACAAAAGATGGATGACCAAGGAACGTCGCCTGATGGGTGGGATATGATAATTAGCCTTTACAGTGGTTTGATGAAGCCATTGTTATCTGACATAGCTCAAGAACCATGCGTCGTGTGTGGAACGGGCGTATGTCAAGCCGAGAACCAACAAAAGATGTATTCACATTGCGTTGGAAGAGCCTTGGATAAGGTGGACGAACATCACGTCACTTTATTATGGCGCTTGTTGTGTGAGCAACACAATTCGACTGAACTGTGTCTTTGGCTCTCTAGAGAGTATCGACGTACCATGTTAGGTTTTTGTGTGACCACCGAACACTGGTCTAAAGTCTTAATGGGGGAACCTTATGACTGTAAATATAATAAAATTATTAGACGCATGAATATATATGATTGGTGATTGAATAAAAAGTGATGATATACTTTAATTGAATTTCTTTTTGAGTTCTACTTATCACGACACTATTTACCTATCCTATCTATAAAAAGAGTGGGGAACTGTGAATGATAACTCAGTATAAGAATGGATCGAGCCTTAAAACACCCCTTTAGTTGCGTGATAGCTGGTCCGAGCGGCTGTGGAAAAACTTACTTTGTGAGTGAGTTAATCAAAGGTAGTCACATTGAGCCACCACCCGACCGAATCGTGTGGTGTTTCGGAGAGTGGCAAACCATGTACACTCAACTACCGCACGTGGAATTTGTAGAGGGATTGAATATTGAGACAGATCCTCAACAAAGAACCTTGTTGATCATCGATGATTTGATGGAAGACACTGACGAACGCGTCACTCGCCTATTCACCAAAGGGAGTCACCATGGCAATCTTAGCGTGTTGTATTTAGTACAAAATTTATTCGGAAAGAATAAAGAACATCGAACAATCAGTTTGAACGCTCATTATGTAGTGGTATTTAAGAACCCTCGGGACGCTTCACAAATCATGCATTTAGCCAAACAAATGTACCCGCGAAACATCAAGTATGTACAAGAAGCCTTTTCGGATGCTACTTCGCAACCTCACGGTTATTTGTTTATCGATTTGAAACAGGCAACACCAGATCACTTACGGCTACGAACTGACATACTACGACCCAATCAAGTTGTATACCTACAGAAATAAATACCGTTGATCATCGGACGACCGCCATTCTTATCGTTAGACATAGATCATGGCAGAGCATCTCAGAAAACACGCTGATACATTACAAGTGATGGCTAAAGCCAAACCCCCTGTCAATAGGGCTTTGATTCACACGGCTGACAAAGAATTGATAAATTGTCTATGTGAATGTGCACTCAATGTTTTAAAAGGAAACGTATCCTTGACTTCAGTTCAGAAGCGTAAATTAGCCCGATACAAACAAGGTCTGCGCGCTTTGATCTCACCTAAAACTAACGTCAAGAAAAAAGAAAAGAGTATTATCAAACCGGTGGTTTTCTCCCGGCGTTATTAGGACCTATTTTAGGTATCACTGGTCCGTTGTTAGGCAAACTATTGGGCTAAAATTATGGCTTAGAAAATGATGTTGGTTGATCCCCGGGTACTGTCAAGTGGGCGTTACGATCAAGCTCCCACTGTCGACGTGTTATCCAACTTGGATGCGGAGATGAGGGATGTCCTGAATCGTAGTGATTTATCGGAGGAGGCTAAAGTAGAATCTTATAACCAAATTTTAACAAAACACCGCGAGTATTACCGCCAGCACAAAACCCCGACACCTCACACAGCCTTAGCTAATACCCCGCCCCACACACCCAAACAAGAAGATGTGTCTATTGCGGAAGTTGTAGAAACCATCCCTGATAAATTTCAGAAAAAAGGGCGTTTGCTATTAGAACGCCTTCGAAAAAACCCAGACGTGGGTTGGAATGAACAAGGGGAATTAACGATTAAAGGACAAGTCGTTAGTGGGACTAACGTGGCGGATTTGGTTAACGATGTGTTGAGACGGCGTAAACACTTTGAACCAGAGGGTTGGAAAAGATTTGCTGAAGCGTTGCGAGACTCCAATATTCCTCAAGATTTAGTAGGTCACCCCGATCGATGGAACTATATCCAACAGGGGGCGATGCAAATAGATAAAAGACCTGGTGAGGAGGAGCCTGTAACACAAAATTGGATGTCATGGAGAAGTTAAGTGTGTATTTCGACCCTGAGGCACCGGCCGCGTATGGATGGGTGCAGCCATTGGTTAGAGCTACGAAACTCAAAACAAAGGCAGTCAGACAATGGTTGGGCGAGCAAGATGCCTATACATTACATAAACCGATCCGTCGTCGATTTTAAAGACGACGCGTCATAGTCGGGGGATTTGACCATCAATGGCATGCCGATTTAGTGGACATAGCTCGCTTAGCCAAACAGAACCAAGACATGAAATTTCTCTTGACCTGTATCGATGTATTCTCGAAATATGCGTGGGTGATACCACTAAAAAATAAAACGGGTGACAGTTTGATTCGTGCCTTTGAGAGTATATTAAAACAAGGGCGGATGCCCCTGTGTTTACAGACTGATAAGGGTGGAGAATTTATCAACCGTAAATTTCAGACATTTCTTAAGCAGCAGGGGATTCGCTTTTTTACCACCCACAACGAAGAAACCAAAGTTAGCATAGTCAAGCGGTTTAATCGTACGTTAAAAACTAAAATGTGGCGTTATTTTACCAAACACAACACCAGTGTTTATCTACCGGTTCTGGCTTCGCTGGTGAAAGGATACAACGTCAGTTATCACCGCAGCATTAAGCGCCCCCAGATATCAGTCTCGGTGCGTAATCAAGAAGACACGTGGATGACATTATACGGGGAACGCTCTGATGAGGTTAAACGACCACGGTATGATATCGGGGATCGTGTCCGCATCAGTCAAGCACGGGGTAAATTTAAAAAGGGTTACACTTCCAATTGGAGCGAGGAGTTGTTTCGGGTGGAGAACGTTCACTTAGGCTCCCCTAATGTGTATACGATAAAGGATGATAATGACGAAGTGTTAGAGGGAACATTTTACGCGGGAAGAATTACAGAAAGTGAATGACAAAGCATGGTATAGGGTTGAAAAAATTATCAAAGAACGTAAACGGAAAGGACAAAAACAATACTTTGTCAAGTGGTTTGGCTACCCTGCCAGTTTTAATAGTTGGGTCAGTGGTGTGGAGCTGTATAAAAACTGAGATTTGGAACAGAAGCGTCATTAGGATGGAAGATCAGAGAAGTGATCGGGTGTGGACCATATTTGGTCGGGAAATTCCGAAAGCCGAAATCGTGTTTTTCACACAAATCCTCATTTTATATACCGTAATCATCGTCAGCATCTACAATCTAACGGCGGGTAAAGGAGATAGTTATTTGTGGACTGCTCTGTTAAGCAGTAGCTTAGGGTACATTCTTCCCAACCCCACTTTGAAACATAAAGCGACGTCATGAGTTTCTTTCTGACCCTGCCTTCCAACAGTTCAATGAATTATCACCCCAACAACACGCTGACACGTTACTTTACTCAATTGCCTAAACCCATACAATTAAAAGGTAATTGGGAGGTGGGATTAGCAGAAATTCAGTACCCTGTTTCCTGGTACAACATCGGGGACGATGTCGGTTTTGTCATAGTGGATGAGCGAGCTGGATACCATACGATAGACAGACACTTGGAAGGGGATCCTTTGGTCGAGTCCTTGGTCGTTCGCCTGACCCCCGGTTCCTACAGTGCTGAACAATTGATAGACAGGATCAATATGCACATCCGCAAATCGCATCTCAGAGGCGTGGTTCGATTTCAATTCAATTCCCACTCACAGACCGTGAATGTAAAAATAACTGATCCCAAACATCAAGTTGTCATGACCGAAGGTCTTCGTCAAATATTGAGGTGTGAGGAATGTCTTTCGCTCTACGATTCTCAAACTGATTACAAGCCTAATGTATTTCGAGGGTTGTACGCACTGTACGTTTATTGTAGTATAATTGAATCACAAGGGGTCGGTGACACGATGGCTCCCTTGCTACGCACAGTTCCTGTGGACTGCGACCGGGTGCACAAAATGGTGACCCAGACATACGAACAGATATTTTATTACCCTGTGGGCACCAAAACCTTTTGTACCATAGAAATTGATATAAGAGACGACACGGGTCAGTCCGTGGCATTCGAAGACGGACATGTGATGGTGACTTTACATTTCCGTGAAACCAAGAAGAACTTAATTTGAGTCTCATGGCATCACCATCATGAGTTTCTTTCTGACCCTACCTTCCAACAGTTCAATGAATTATCACCCCAACAACACGTTGACACGTTACTTAACTCGACTCCCCAAAGCTGTACAGTTGGAAGGGGCTTGGGAAGTGGGATTAGCGGAAATTCAGTACCCTTACACGTGGTACAATGTTACTGAGGACGAGGGGTTGGTCGTCATGGATCGTGTGGCTGGTGCGCTCAATCTCCCCCCGGATATCTGTGTTGCAGTGAGCGATATGACATTGTGAGTGAATTTGCAGAGGCCCGTCCCAAATATTTTCACATTACCCCTGGTTTTTATACGACCGGATCGTTGATAGAAGCCTTTGCAGCCAAGTTAAAGGAGCAAAATGAGGAGCGAGTGCGTCTCACCTACAATCGAACACGACAGACAGCAACTATGACCCTAGACAATGAGTCAGTTGTAGTTTACATGGACGAGGGGTTGCGTCAAAGACTCGGTTTTGAAATATGGGTTTTTGAGAACAGTCAAGTCGGTCAGCACATTGTTGACCCTGATCGAGGCTTGTACGGACTCTATGTCTATTGTAATCTCATCGAAGCTCAGGTGGTAGGAGACACTGTGGTCCCCCTTCTGCGTATTATTCCAATCGATCACAATCGTCGCGGGCAGTTGATCAACTCCACGTATAAAAGATATTTTATTACCCGATAGCCACCAAGACTTTTTCTACTATAGAAATTGATATAAGAGATGACACGGGTCGACCCATTCCATTCGAATCTGGTAAAGTGACAGTGACGTTACATTTCCGTAAAATCAAGAAAGCTATATTTTGAAAACCATGGCTGATATTTACACCCCGTATTACCTGAACCAAGCGGGTGGAGGGCTCCCCGTGTTTTCCGGTGCCAGGAGTCAACGCGGACACGGCCTTGGTAATGTGGTTGGTGGTCTGGCTAAAATGGTGTTACCGCTGGTTCGAAAAGTTTTACCTGTCGTTAAAAAACACGCCTTGAAAACAGGAGTGAGGGTGGTTGGAGATTTGTTGGGAGGGAAGTCTCTGAAACAGTCGGCTAAGAAACGATTGTTACAAACCGGAGAGGAAGTGTTCGATCAAATAGTTCCACCCAAACAACCGCGTCGCCGACCACCATTCTCTATAAAACGACTTGCATGAGGTAGGAACAGTAGTTCACGCGGTCGTCGTGGAACAACTCGGAGGTTGCCAAAAGATATTTTCGGTTAGATCATGGCACTGGTACACCCCCAATCTTGTCCCTGTGTCAAAAGTGAATTAGACCTATTTTCGATTCCCCCAACTCAAAGCAGTGTCGATCATGGATCGTGGATCGAATTCCATCCGGTAGCTGCTTTAGGTTCGGGTCCAGTCGAATTCTACATCAGTGGGTCGGGTGATGATTATATCGATCTGAACGACACGTATTTACAAGTGAATGCCAAAGTGGTGAAAAAGGATGGGGAGGTTTTGGAGGCTGACAGTGCTGTAGCACCCGTTAACCTCTGGTTACACTCACTCTTTTCCCAAGTCGATGTCTCTCTCAACGAAAAACTTGTGTCCTCCTTGACAAACACATACCCGTATCGCGCTTATATGGAAACGCTATTGAGCTATGGTTGGGAAGCCAGAAATTCTCAGTTAACAGCTAGTTTATGGTACAAAGACACCCCAAAACACATGGACGCCGTGGGTGGTACTAACAACAAGGGGATGATAGCTAGAAAGGAACGAGCTCAAGAGAGTCGCATTGTGGATATGATGGGCAAATTACATTTAGATTTATTTAGTCAAGAACGCTATTTATTAAACGGCGTAGATTTGAAGTTGCGATTAGTACGCAGCGGTGACAGCTTTGCCCTTATGGCCAATCCTGCAGATGGATTTGCCCCTAAAATAGTTCTGCAATCCGTGACCTTATTTGTACGCAAAATAAAGTTGAACCCCACCATGCAACTAGCTCACATTAAGGCTTTAGAACGAAGCCCAGCTAAATA
Source organism: Urechis unicinctus (assembly GCA_034190875.2). NCBI lineage: Eukaryota > Metazoa > Annelida > Polychaeta > Xenopneusta > Urechidae > Urechis > Urechis unicinctus. Next base: position 803,949 of record CM067347.1, read on the forward strand.
CCCCATAAGACGCATAGAAACCAAAGTGTTTTCTGCATCTCAAGGAGCTATGACGATCAATCAAGAAAATTTATTTTTGGGACAGTTACCCAAACGAATTGTAGTTGGAAGTGTTGATAATAGGGCGTTCAACGGTGATTACACTCAGAACCCCTTCAACTTTAAGCATAACGACCTCACATTTTTAGCTCTGTACGTTGACGGACAACAAGTGCCCGCAAAACCATTACAGCCCGATTTTAATCACCATATATACACCCGCAGTTATGCTAATTTATTCATTAGCACTGGACAACTCTATCAAGACGAAGGCAATGCCATAAGTTGGAGTGATTATCCCAATGGCTATACACTATTCGCTTTTGATCTGACCCCCGACCTGGGTGATAGCGGCACTCATTTTAATTTGTTGAAACAAGGAAACGTGCGCTTGGAAATGCGTTTTGGTACGGCCCTAGAACGTACCATTATTGTCATTGTGTATGCCGAATTCTGTTTGATTACGCTGCCTAACAATGGATACCAGGCAATTACACGAGCTCTTACAAAAAGACGCTTTCACTCGAGCTACTGTGCGTGGAGTGTTTGCGCGGAATAAATTACCCCGCCATGTCAACTACCCCAGCGGTTTCGTTTGTAATACGGATCCAGCTTCAAAAAAAGGCAAACACTGGATTGCTATTTTCATTGATCATAATGAACGAGGCGAATATTTTGATTCTTACGGACTACCTCCTATTCATAACGTATTTGTGAAGTTCTTGACCAAGCATTGTGTGAACTGGACTTATAATACAAAGCCATTACAAGACTTTAATTCCAATACTTGTGGACTTTATTGTTTGTATTATTTAAAGAGACGATGTCGTGGAATAAGTTTGAACCAATTGCTGGCTGTATTTACCGACGATTATTCAACCAACGATAAGCTGGTGACATGTTTAATTCAAGGCAAATAAACAACACGTGTTGAAAATGTACGACGTTTTTTATTCTTAGTTTCTCTCACAGCCTTTAAACATCAATTTCTTACAGAGCGCACATCCATCGATAACATAACACCTTCACTTCAATTTATTACATAATAACACATATCAATTTCTTAAATAGCATATTAATGTATCACACATCTAAAGGTTTAGTGCTTACACCGTCTGCATTCACAATTCTCTTGGGGTAAAAATAACTTAATCCATCTCTAATTTGCGTATACGAATACATTGTGTTATTGTTAATGCGAAAGCCACGGTTCACACCACGACCTGATTTTTGTTCTCTCAGCACATTCATATATTTCTCCTTGTTCAGTTCGTTTTGACGTTTATTGAGTCCTTTACACGAGGCTTTATCCGTAGTTCTATAACAGTAATAGGTTTTACTGCACAGTCCGATAAAACCATCTCCACTCCACTCCTCTTTAAATAACCCCGGGGTACGTTTATCATATTTTTGGCGGGTCACACAGCACGGTTGAGGTACCCACGGGGTTCCGTTCGTTTTACACTGTATAAAGTCTTTGTTGTGATCATCACACGCTACAGCTGGCAACCACTGAGGGTATTCTCTGTAAAATTGTTCTTTCATGTTGGGTTTGATGACATCTGTTAGATGACTACTACTAAGAGCGATATAACTACTATCAGTGTCCATCTGTACATAGGCAAAATCACATCTCGCGACATACTTATCAATAAAATCATAGTAAAATTCCAGCATCCTTAATTTGGCGTATTGATAAACAAAATAGCCTATTTGTTGGGGTAAGTCGAGATCAATGGTGGTTTTGGCCATGTCGAATTCAAACAGGTTGGGGGTTAATTCGTTCAAGGCTCTGATCTTTTGTCGTTGATCAATTTCTGACCCTCTCGGTAGTCGGCGTATTTGACATAACGGTGTTTAGTTTTATCCGTGACGCATTTACCTACAAACATAGACAAATTAGTATAAATCAACAGCACTTGACGGGTATTTTTTTTTAATTTTTTTAAATCATAAATTTGAAATAAATTTGAAAGTAACAATTAAATCAATATATTTTACAATAATACATTTTAGTATATTTACCATAGGCCGAATTTCCAAGTAGCTTAAAAGTTTCGGCTATAACGGTCTGACTCGGGTCGACATCACCCCCACGTCTACACACAAACAAGAATATTATCAAAAATAAAATTCAACGCTTGAAAGAGTATATCACATATAACTATAAGAGTATATCATATATATATTCGTACATACCTGGCGTCTGATACGGTCTCGGCAAATCGTTTGAAACAGGCTGTGGGTTCATACTCCAGTGTTTGGTATATCTTTGTGATCACCAGGCCATGTTCCAAGTACCATTTCAGTAGTGGGCTAGCAAGCAATATTTTCACACCTTTGTAGCTCCCTATCAACGTCCGCCATTCCGTCTATTTGAAAATAAATAATGAAAATCGTTATGACATCATAGTGATCGCAACAAAATACATTATGATCCCACGCCCCTTGTCACCTTGTGTACTTACTTTCATAATGTCCCGTTGTTCAGCATAGTCTCGCATAAAGGGTCTGATTTCATCTCGGGTCAGTTCAGTGTTTTTGAATATAGGGGTCATTTCACTGAAATAGTCTTTAAGGGTTTCTGGTACGAGTATATCTACTTCAGCCATTCCAAAAAAGATTCCGTCACGTATATTGGCTATGAGCTGTTTTTCCGTCAAACCGGTTCGTAGTGGTTGCGGTCGACTGTACGTGAACCCTTTGATCTGAGGGTCTGTTTTTCGTTTTTTCGTCCATTCACATTCCCACACAGCTACGACATCATAACCTAATCCTCTCAAATACTGGGTATTTCTTTCTGTTTCGGCACATAAATCACTCATTAGTTTTCCACTGATGGGGCTATGGGTCAATTTCAGACACATCCGTGAAACTGATATACTGTTTGCGTTTCTTTGCACCAACCGTCTACGGGTAATCGCCGGGCACCTATTCTTTTTTCCCCTCTGTTTAGACGATGTTGCATTTGATTTTGTGAGCTGTGTGCTATCCAAGCCAATCATTCATCCGCTATTCCGCCTTTTCGGGTCTGAATTGGTTTAAACTCAGGCGCGTGACGTCGGGTCGGAAAGTTGGCTGGCATGGGTTGAGCCAATGCCCACAGATACAAGGCATTCGTATCATAACCTACGATTCCTTCACACAACTTCGCTTCATTTCCGTTCTGTTCACGCCTGATGTAAGTTTTTCCTTTTTGTGGTAACGATGAAAGATGATTGAGGGTCCACCCACTATTCCATTTTTAATCAACCAATAGATGTCGTTGTTCTTTTCGTCAGGTAAGGTAAAATAATCTTCCAAGTCTTGAAATAAATATCGCATGGTTAATCCGGGCACTGATATTCCATCCTTCAACATATCTATACCTCTCTCACTGTAAAAACAACTCTGTTTCTCTATGGCTTCCAGAAACGGTTAGACATCTTAATTGTTGTAATATATCAAAAAGTCTTTAAAAGTCTGCATATGACCTGCTTCCCACGCTTCTTGACATTCAGCGTATTGGTCTGCTGTAATGTTTTCTTGTTTTAACGCACTGTAAAAAGCTGCATGGGGTGGTAATTCTGTATTTTTCAAACGATCGAGTGTCACCCATTCATACGGGAAATATCCCTTTTTCTGTTCGCATTGAAAGGCTAGTAGGTATTTGTCGTATGTATATCCAGGTGCAATAAAGTTGGTGATATCCAAAAACCGTACATGGTCCGTTTCAATGCACATGAATGAGTTATTTCGTTTGATGGTATACTTGATCGATGAATGTTCTTGCAGGTAAGTTGTCAACGGTATTTTCACAAGGTTGAGGTCATAATTCGATGAGTTGAATCCGACTAACGGTAATACATGTAAATAGTTGTCGAATTTTTTCTGTAATTTCTGCAATGGATGTTCTCCCTTGACGACCGGGTCCAGTTGATACGCTTCATTGATTTTCTCTTGTAACTGGGTTAGGGCAGCTTCGTATTGAGCAAGCATCAGTAGATAGGCGGCATTTGATATCTCCTCTATATACATCATCATCCTGTCAATCAATGTTTGTGCGTTTCCTTCCGTTACAAAGTATTTTGGTTCTGTATAATCAGGTACATTGCTGCATACACTCACTGATAACGGTACATGTTTTTGGTCCCAGGTGACTTTGGGTGAATTGACGGGTAGGTTGTCTTCTCCAAAATAACTTTCAAAATCATATGTGGCTCTGTAAGGGTAAATACCGTCTTCTATTTCGATTCCTTCGTCCCGTAACGCTTCAAAGATAGTGGGTGGTAGATGAAAAACACCGCCTGGGTACTTGTATTTCGTTTCCACAGTACATATGTTTTCGTGGCGATGTAGTTTTTTCTCACTTTTCCACAGCTTCTGACAGGTACCACAAATATATGATTTGCTATAAAGGTCAAAGTTTTTGATGTAACTAAAGTGATTTTCGTACAGGTTCAATTTCAAGGTCGCGGCGAATTTTGTGCGCGTTCGCTTGACCAAAGTAGCTACCTGAAACACATATAACAAATCGATCACATCTCATATTTCCATTTCGATATCAAATGATTACATCGTTTATGTTGTTACTTCTGTTTAATCACTACAAGACACACTTACTTGATTCTCGTCTAGCGTATACACGGTGATATTCACTTTGAATTGTTTTGCTAGTCTTTCGACGTCTTCAAGGGGTACACCTGCAAATGTTTTTTTCTTTTGTTTTGGGTAAGCAGTCTTTAACAATGTTTTTGCTGCATTCTCTAGACTCGTGATCATCGGCATTCCGTACGACTAGAGGGGTTGGTAGCATTCGATGGTTGTTGACGGACGAGTGAAAGTACCGCAATTCATCTGTTTCTTTGTGACGTTATAAGAATCCATAACTCCCGTTGATTTTAAAGGCTGAATCGCATTCCTCAAATATATTCTGGTTGAGGTTGTGCACTTCTTCAGATAAATTATAGTTGTAAACAGTTTGTAGCCTTCCAAATCGCGTATGAGTACGAATAGCTCTTTCATTAGCAGCCAACACAGCTTCTGCGACATAATCATCGATAATCTTTCAATATAAAGATCACCCAAAATCATAAAGCTTTCCATTACGTCATTCCTCAATTCTACCGGTAATAGACCTATCCTTTAATAGACCTACCCTTAGCGTTGTCGACTGTAGCACCATTTCCAGTTTGTGTCGGGGGGCTGTGTTGAGCGTTGTTTAACAAATCCAATGCTGTATTCGCCTGTTCTATTTCATACTCGTCCATAGCGACATGTAAAATATCTTCGTCTCCCGTCAACACTAAAACACACACGCGTAACAAAAATAAATAAATAAATGACGTATACCTGGTAATTCTATAATTCAGATATAGAAAATAAAATCATACTTACTGCTTTCCATCTCGATTTGTTCCACGGCTTTTAACAAATCCCCGTCGCTCATCGGTCTACTGCGTTTGCACACATCGTTGAAAGCTTCTAGCTGTCTCTTCTCAGCCATGGTTATAACTGAACGCAGGACTGAGACACTCTCCCGTTTTATATACACCCTCTATCCCATCACTTAGCTTAGCTCAGCAAACTATGACGACATATCCGACAAAAATTGTGAAATCACTTTCCAAAAAATAGAATGACCTCATCCAAAATAGCGCCCCTCCATGAGGTCGCAAAACCAAGGTCGCAAAGATTTCAAGGACGAAAAATGACGGAACAGATGATGAAATCACTTTCCAAAAATAGAATAATGTCACCACAATATCTGAGGTGAATGCGAAATCGACTGACAGGGGGGCAACTCACAATGACAAATTTATCAAATCGTTTGACATGAGTCGTTATTTAATTAAGATAGATGCGCATCGTGAATTCAACGATCGGTAAATCACATTACCAGCTTGTGTAATTATACCACAGATTCATCGAGTCCAATTAATAACACAAACACCAGTATAACATTTATATATTTATATTTATTTAATTTTAAAAATATTTAAATTTTAAAAATAAATTTTCTTCTATCTTCATCCTACAAACAAAAACAAATTATTTTTGTTTTAATCTCTAAGAATAAAATAAAATTCTAGAGAATCTTAAACATTTGCGGTACTCACTGTTTTGTAATAAATGTTTGGGTTCCCTGCAAACAAAGAAATATAGACTTACAACAGATACAAAAAAGTCAACGAATCTATACTATGATATAGCGTGCTTTAAGCAAATACTCACAGTACGGGATACGCTGTTACGAGGGACCCGCCCTTTGTTATAATTTTTACCCACTTGGTAGGGGCTGAAATATATCCTCAAGGGTACTCCCCTGTCACGCCAACTACATTTTCGAATCGCTTATATGAAATAATTTTATAAAGTCCAAATTGCTCCTCTGTCTGGATTTTTTAACGTTTCGTTCACTAATTCCGGATAATTTGGTTTATTGAATTTTGATTTAGATGGGTCTGTTGAAACAAAATGATTGGCGTGAATGTGCTCCATGCTTGTTTTTCGGGAAATATTCCAGAGGAAAACTATTTGGAAGTTAAGTTACCATCCGCTATTTGTAACCCATAACTCCACCCCCATTTTGAGAAATATCCAATGGTCAACTTTTAATCCATCTGTCGTTATATTCTCAATGAGAGTTACAACACACTTAAAGACATCTGTCATTTTTTCCCTCCTATGTAAGACTCATATGCAAGTAAGATTCATTCACAAGAAAACTTCAATCGACCAACATATCTAACGAAAATTGACTTTTAATACCCATTTACAATCTCCTCAATAAAACTATCGAAAATGACCTCACCCAAATACCGCCCATTCATCACACCAGGTCGAAAGTCAACAACCTTCCTAAGGACATAGCCCCAAATGAACTCACTCGAATACCGTACATCGCGTTACCCTCCTAAGGTCACCAATTCAATATATCACCACATGTCATGGGATAAAAGGAAGTTAATAGCAACAAATCACCTCGTAAACACCATCTTCATATCTGAACAGATGGTGAATACTCCACTAACATTAACACTATCCTTCACTTCTCTTTCAACACCATTACCGCTAATTGACTTTTAATACCCATTTACAAACTCCTTCTCAATAAAACTCCCAAAAATGACCTCATCCAAAATAGCGCCCCTCCATGAGGTCACCAAGGTCGCAAAGATTTCAAGGGCGGAAAATAACGGAACAGATGGTGAAATCACTTTCCAAAAATAGAATTAGGTCATCAAAATACCGCACCGAATCCGCATGCGATCGTCAGCGAAACATATATAACACAATTCACGTCGTACAGTATTTGATTTCAAAAACGAGGTGTGAAGAGGTACGTCTATCACTACTTTCATTCACCCGTAATTGAGAACCCAACCCATCTTGGAGTCTGTAATACAGGACATCACAGCTACATCAATCATCAGTAGAGACCAGCATGTGAGTCGGAAATACAGGACACCACATCTAAATCAATCATCAGTAGAGACAAGCAATTTAGACGGGGATACAGGATACCACAGGTACGTCAATCATCAGAGGAGACTTAGTATGCCATTAAATAAATTACGTAGCTTTAAAGGACGCATGAGTACATTAAAGCGCTCTTACTGTATACTAACCGTGTGGTGAGATTCGAACCTATATATGAAAACTACTACGTTTCGTGAATATATACTTTATGTCCCTAGTTGAAGCGATATTGTGGCGATAGCGTGCAGGTCAAGTAGATATATTTCATGGTTAAATCCCTTATTATTTCGGAATAGGTGGATATTGTCTTTCCTTAAATACTGTATCTCTGGTAAACACTGGGAGATTAATCCATTGGCTTTAACGCAATGTCAGAGGGATGATCAATGTAACTCACCTTGGAATAATCAACGGAGTCTGAGGTCAACACGAGTCATTGGCCATGCCCTGAATTAAATAACGGTTTGTAGTGAACTTTCTTTTGAGCTTTTCGTTAACGATTACAGCATGATAATAAAACGGCTGAATTTTCATCGAATTATACGAAGTAATATTTTGTCATTAACTACCGAGAACCATAAAAAAAACACGCCATTTGTTTCTTTAAAATGTTTATTTGCTTTAAGCTTTAAGGATCAATATTTCCGTTTAGGTTTTAGGGACCACATGGTTAGAACCAAGCGCAAGTTAATATTGTAAACAAGTTAGAATACAAACCAGAGATGCCTTTTTTCACCCGAACAAAATATTATGCAGGTTAAACGCATCAAATCGATGTTATGCACAGTCGACCAGGCAGAAAAAAGTACAGAATACATCAATTGTTTTTCAACAGGCGAAAGAAGCTACATGCAAGTCAAACATTATCTAATAGCGGGGAAATAATCACTATCAAGAACAGACTTAATTCAAACCGAAGTACATTGCACATTTATAAAAACAAACTACAAGGCAAGTGGTATCTGCATTTATCTACGGCATCATCAGAATTAAACGAGAGCAATTATAAAATATAATTTCACCAATAAGCATTATAATACTAAACACTTGTAGCAAGATAATTCTATTGGCTCATTCAATTGTCATTATGTTACATGCATCAAAATTAGCGCTCATGTTTAAACAAACGATGGAACAAAGTCGCGATGTTAGAGTTGTAATAAAGTGGACGTTCATGAAATAACTAATATGCTAAACCCCATTAATAATGGACCAAGGCTGGTTGTTTGTTACTGTTATTCAGACGTTACCATAAATGTGGAAGTTGGCTAAGTAGCATTTGGCCAACTCAAACATAAACTGGTAATGCTCCTGCAACAGCAATATGAGTTGTGATGATTACACATGGAGAATGTAAACTATATATCGGACGACTTTCAGAGGGAGTTTTGTAATAGCGTATACGAGTTTACCAGTGTTTTCATGGCTTGAGGGCGTCTGGACGTGATGTAACGAGATGCAAGCAACACAGCTACTTCCTGTTCTGTTTTCAGGATATCTAGCATGTAACTTCCGGTTGCAAAGAGTCCGCTTCGCTCAGCGCCGTCGCTGTAAAAGACCACAAAAGACTTTCATTCGTGATCATTACCGTCATTACGTAATTAATGATTGAGGTACTATTGACATGTTTGTGATCGGTCCTCACATGCAGTGCACTACTGTGGCCCCGCTCGTCTGTTGACGTCGCCATTCGTCCACTTTCTCAGTCAAAGCAATGAAATCTTTGGGCTGAGGTAGAATTCTGTCCTGATTTCCCCATCTCAATAACTGGAACTGCCGAACCGTTAGCGATGCATCGCCAATCTGTAGATGATTCAGACAAACTTAACGACTAGCACCGACAATTATTTTCATAGAATTTGATTATAAATTGCGCCTTTGGACATTTGTTTCGATTTGGCGTATTCTATTGTACTTATCTGTAGTTTTGCATCAAGTAATTATTACCGATCGTCGATGTTTCGTCACACACAGGGTGCGAATGACCATTTTGGGGTTCACGAGTCGTTCCGAACCGACATTTTCCACCTGAATAGGTCCATACTTCTCTTTATCACCTTCATCGAACGGGAAGTAATTCCCGCATGTCTGTTGAATAAGAACATGAAAAATGTGTGGCGACATTTGAACTGACGCGGTAATAAACCAACCATGTGGGCTACCGTTCAGTTTACACACATCATTCACCAACAGCAGAAGCACCAAATATCAGTGAAACAGCGCTCGATGTGAAACCACCAATACGTGACAAAGCTATATGTTGCCAGTGGTTGTCATTTGTCTACCTCGTCACTGCTGTATGTATCATGGAGCATTACAATGCAGCTGCAGTTATGATCATACACCAGCCTCCAGAAGTCCACCACCGTATTGGGTAAAGGAGTCTGAGTTAAAATCGTCGAATTTCGCGACTCTAGGCTCTGAATTATCACCAAAAAGTTTCAAATGATTTGATACACTTACACATCTATACAATAGAAAGTTACTATTATCATGAACGTGATTTCATTCGAGTGTTTAATGTTCAAACGTCCGTGAATGGTGCTTCAAACTCTAACAGTTCAATTCCCGGAACTCACGTCAACAAAGACAGCATTGATGTAATCATTGCCATGTGAGTATGGCGTCGACAATCGTGGACGATATTTGTCACCTGGCAGCAACAATCCACAGATAAATATCATAAGGTAGGTCTCTCTTGACACACTTTATTCAGCTGATTAACATCACACTGAGGAAATGATAAGCCAATCTGTATGACATGAAATGAATTTTTACCTGTTACAGTTTCAGGAAATCTGTTCTTGCCCACGTTTGTGTCGTCACTGGCTACTCCAGGAGCTACTTGTGGTCTGAGTTTGCATATCGCCTAGAGATCGAGGCATATTGCTATGGCATTTAAACTGCTCATATCATCCAGTAATGTTCACCAGCCATCAGTTAATACATTACCTCATATTGCTCTTGTAGCAGATTGTGGTTGGCGTATGCTGTTTCTTGGAACATGGTATCATACTGGGCAATGAACTGAGCGCTGTGAACTTCAACTTCACCAAGCCTCGTTTTAATTCCCTCTAACACTGCATTGTAGAGAAATGCGTACTGCTTCTGTAAAACGCAGCCACATATATGCATCTCTTTAATACCGACCTGATGGCTTTGTTCGACTGAACATAAGTCAGATACCAGCAATACATGCCATATCATACCTCGGTTTGTACCATATACATCCTCTGGGTTCTCAGGCGATACACACACACAAACACGTCTACACGACCTTCACACTTGGCCTGATTCAGCAAGTAATCCAGGCCAATGTACGTCCCTGTACGCCCTACACCAGCACTGAAAAGTTAACCAGAACCATTAACAAGCCTACTGTGCCATTACCTCAAGGCGACTATGCGATGAACAAGCTTTTTTCAAATGTAGTTCAAGGCGGTACTTCTCAGATGATACCCAGCCGCTAATAGGTGACTGACCTGCAGTGCACAATAAGAGGACCAGTGACGTCACACGGCAACTTTAACACCCTTCCTCTGAATGCCAGCAATGGGAAGTTATGCTCTGGACATTTCTTGTCTTCCCATGCTAAGAAATGCAGCTGATGAATCTCTCTCATTTCATCCTGGTACACAGTTTTTAAGCAACATTATTTACACTGGTTTAGATATCAGATGTGTGGCAACAAGTTAATGTTATGAACCTCCCATATGCAGTGGTACCTTGTAACACAGTCGAAGTCTCCTGTAAGCATAGTCCGCATGGACTTCAGACGCCACCAGGGAGATCCGGAACGGTCCACAGTCTTTCACGTTCTCCTTGTCAACTGGCCAATACATTGCGCACTTTTTCTACAGACACACATAAAGCTTCGAATAAAAACTTCAAGTTTGTACAAAGCTTATCAAAAAGATAATATTCTTTTGAAACTAGCATTATTTTACTGCAGCAGCTATAGAAATGAAAGCACATCACTTTGCCTCCTTCGTTATGTCGGGTCAGCATCACAATGCGGTTGCAACCTTGTTGCCATATCATGAACCAGAACGCCAACACAGTGTCCTCCGTGGGTCCTACATATAACAATCGACTAGAGAGTAGGACATTTTAATAATAGTAATAAAGATAAAAATGATATTTATAATGACAATACAAATTAATTACATTGATAATGGCGGTCAACTCCTATAAAGAGTCATTCTATGACCCCACCCTTTACCTATCCCAAGCCCTGGTCACAAAACACACCAGCAATAATTTCCTTTTCATACCAAACACAGTTTATTACTTTCTTGCCACAACACACATCTCAACATATTTCCCTTGTTAAACACCTTGTGCCCTTACATCCCTCTTTTTCTATACACTGATGCATCTTTCCCTCTTTAATGCGATAACACAGCTTTGATGAATAAAAACAAAATACAAAAATGAGTCATGAGATTCCTTTTTAAAGTATGAAAGGGAACGACTGTCTTATGTACAGTGGTAGCTGAAATAACCATATAGAATCATCCCCAGCTTGAAGGTACAGCATGAACTCACCTTGAGCAGCGATGTAGTGATTGGAAATCTTAGGGTACCCCTGACAAGTTTAAAGAGATATAAAATTATAAATTCTCGATCAGTGTTATACATGAAATATACTTATTCAATTTCAATATGGCTGCCAATCTAATATCTACCGTTATGTAACTTGCGTTGATGTAGTCCGATTGGCCGAGTTCTTCCGTAGCTTCTATCTTAACACGAGTGTCATCATCTGTAGATGCATGAGTGTTTATTTACGGTAACTCTTCAAAATCAAGCAACCACGACTACGATGACCAGAACATGCCCCAATATAAAAGTATTTAGTCCGAATTCCCGAATAAAATGTATACATCGCCACTTATCTTCTTTTAACTGTTACAATTTAAATTCATGGACATTTTTTACTGTAAAGGTATCAATTCTTGGAACAAGTGTACATAGCGTGGTTTCGAAAACATAAGAAACTGGACGCACATGGCTGAAATTTTTTAAACCTATTCTTGGCCATGTTAGCTTGTGAACGACCAGACTCCCGGGTTTTAAAATCTGCTCCAGGTAAATCCTGCAATTAGATAACGTCAAACTATATTGTCAATATGTCTAGGCATCTTAAGACTAAACTAACCTCAACGTTTATCGACAGGGTTCGATTTTTAGACCGTTCTTATCATGGTTGATCATATAACTGAGCAGGTCATCTGTTTGTGATAATGCTTCACATACAATTCAGTTTAGAATAGTATCAGAGAAAAACATGTACAATGCCATTGCAAAATCTGGGTTATAATGTACTGACGTCAAATTCTCTGCCAAATCCATCGTTGATATCTTTCTTTCCATCCTTAGTTTTTTGGACATGTTCCATCGGTATAGGCTGCGTGAGCTCATTGATGTATGCCTTTAGTTGTGTGATAGATATAGGTGCGTTGAGAAGACTTCCTGGGGTTCGCGGAGCGATTTGCAAAGATGGAGGTACAACTTCTGTTTGGGGGTCGGAACCAGGAGGTGGTGAAGCGGGTTTGGACTGTAGTGATATCGCTCCTGATGTTGCTGCTGTTGCTGCTGATGCTGATGCTGCTGCTGTTGATGCTGATGCTGATGCTGCTGGTGTTGATGTTGATGCTGATGCTGCTGCCGACGATGGTCCAAATAGACCCACGGGTTTGGAAGCAATTGAGGGTTTATTTACAGGCCCAACGACACCTACTGGCTTGTCCACTGACACGTCTGGCACTTCAAACAATGGAATCAAAGCCAACTAGAGACAGGCAATATAAAAAGACTAGAGATGTTTTGATACAGTAAAACTGTATACACCATTGAAATAAAGCCAGGGGACTACTCACGACGAAGGGCAGCTGCCATGTTGTCCTCCCCCTCTGTGTTGGAATTCCGCTTGCTGCGTCTTCTGTAAATGTTAATAGCCTTTGAGTAAGATCCCGTTAAATTCTGGTTCAATACCTAACTGTATTGTGCTGGCGCAATCACAGGCCTATTGTATGCATAGCATATGTTGACTGGCTCTTCGTGTAAGCCTGACCATGCGCAAATTATCTTGACAGCAAGCCTTACCTCACACAGACGACAACGATGACGATGACCAGAAGCAACAGGCCACCTGCGACAGCACCTGCTATGACTCCTGTTAGATTTTCTGTTTCTGGAAAGTTACAATAATATCAATCATGGAATGCCTCAGGTTCGTGGACATGTCCACAAAGAGTATCGCCAGAATCATCTGTATCGCATACAGCATCCTACTGAAGGATATATTTAATAAGCAAATTCATCAACGTTCATTTTATATAAGGTATATAGGATTCTGAGAGCAGTATCTGTAACGTGAAACTTAAATGAATCGTGAAAGTGACGTTTTCAATACCAGGAAGTCCCTTATTATGTGTAGTAGTTATTATCTCTGTTATTGTCGGTGGCTTCGTTGTAACTACTTGTGTCCGTGTATTATCGGGTACATAAAACGGCTCAGACATGGAGTCAGACGCGATGTTTTCGTTGTTGACAACGCGGACCTTGACTTCCCATTGACCACCAGTGACGTCCGCGATACTGACGCTTGTGGACGTGGTGGGATCCATGACGTCATGCGTCATCCACTCGTCAGTTTCTTTGCTTCTGTAGAGGACGTGGATGAACGAGATATAATCACATCCAGATGGCGCTGACTGTTGGACAAAGACATGTTTGCTACTAGTCCAGCCTTCAACAAATACTACCTGATTGTGACTAGAATGATTGTCTGTTAACCGGTTGCCTCCTCTCTGGCTTCAAATTTATAAAGGCGAGATGTGAAAGCCATAACTGACCAAGCCCGCCTATGTGATACTCTTACAGGTTTAAGACGTTCAATTATAATTAACTCGTCTTTGGACATGTTTCACTGACCTAATAGGTTTTCAATCAACTACATCGCACAGAGAATTCGTCAGGGTCATTCCATGGAGCCCGTTTAGAAAATAGACAGGGTTAATTAATTTTTGTTTCCTAGATGCGGGATGACACGACGTCACTTAGCTCTAAACCAGTGTCTTAGCCAGAGACCCGCCCACTCGTCCATTGGACGGATGATTCGTCGACTTGGATGGGCTGTATTTTCCTCCTAAAGACCGTCCACCCGTCCACCCGCCAGCCCGTCCACGCCCCTCACAGGCCGGACACAAGGAATTAACCAAGCCAGTATTAACAGCTCATTTAAAGACAATCAGCGAAGCAGTACGCATGAGGTTTTATCAGCGTCATAATACTTTAGCGATGGTCAATGCAGTTACGACCCGCCTCGCCTCCCAGCAAAACAAGGTCATAGTCCATGTCGATGTTATACCTTCTCTAAAATGCTACAGAAATGATATGTTCGAGTTTTGGAAGATAAATGACCACTAGAAGGGTGGCATACATTGTTCACGGTCGCCTGGAGCAACATTGTTAGGTGTCTGCCTCGCTTTTCCCACGTTATAATAAAATTCTGGTCTGCACTGCTGGCTCGGGAATGAAGCTCACAAATTATTATTGGGTGAAATATCATATCGACGGAAAGTCTTTGACTAAGTTTTTTATTTCGCGCGTATGCCTGTGCCAGCACAGGATGAATCATTAATAATTTGCAATTTAATTTCTTTTGAACCACGGCCTGATATTTCACATTACGCACGCGCACACACATAACAATAAAGTACGTTATGAAAATCAGCTGGTCATAACGTGATAGAAGGGGTTGGGGTAAGGATGAGCGGGCAGTTTTCATATCTTGGCAAAGACCCTGCTCTAGACATAAGTGGCCTACGCGCTATTGGTTGTTGTTTAGCATTGTTTGAGACTATGTTGAATCCAATAGGAGTCTATTATTTCACAAGACTTGCATATATGAAACTTGAGAAAAGAAGCGTCGATTGCCTGTGAGCACATGCGTTTTGACTTGCCTGCTACTCTACATTTACAACGACGCTGGTTGTTATGGTCAATCGTGTGACTTGGTCAGGAGCTGCAAGCAAAGTATTTTATTTCATAACATGACTTGGTCTGGGCTGAAATCAGAATGCTGTTTTCAGTTTCTTGACAATCACAGCGTTTAGTGTCAGATTGTTATGACAGTAACTAATTATTGGAATGCAATTAACCAGTTGTGTGAATTAACACAGCGTGATGGATTGATGATATAATTCACAACATTGTCTTAACCGTTGCATGTAATTTTCACATTTCATATTTTAATTTGATGGAAACGATTCTTCCATCACATACGCATGGGGCGTAGCGTCGCCACGTACATTAGCTACACAGTGGAGTGGTGAAATAACACATACCCTGACAGGATGTCTTAATCATCACTTCCGGTGTCGGCCATGGTGACACCTCGTATAGATCTCCCTGCTGTCTGTACACACTCACTCGCAGCGTGTACACGATGTTGTGGATCAACTCCCTAATGATGGCGCTGTAATCAGCTTCACCAGCTTTGTGAGACACAGTCGGTCCCAAAAGGAAGTCAGGGTCTGTATTGGTTTTATACTGGACCAGGTAGCCGTAGTACTGAGCCAGGTTGGCGTTGACGTCTACATCTCTTCCCCACGTCACTCTGATTTGTGAGGAGCTGACAGCGGCTCCTGATATAGCTGTCTGATAGTTGAGACTGGGTTCATCTATGTGCGTATTACATAGGGAAAAATGCAAACTTATATCATAAATGTCTTTTGCATCTTATACAAACAAAAACTGAAGGGGGCCGTTGAAGAATTACGAAACAGCGGGGTTATGAGGTATGCAGCGCGGTATGCCGGAGTATGTAGGCTAGCGTTACCGTGGGTTATTAGAGGTGTTTAGGGGGCGTTATAGAGAGAGGGGATGGGGATGGGGGCGTTGGTGTTCGAAATCAGCGAAAAAGTGCATATTTTTAACAGCCCACAGGCTTAATGTGATCTTTGTGACAAACATACCATATTTGTAAAGAGAGTATGATAGGAATCAATAAAACCCGATTCCACAGCTAAACGAGGGTTCAACAGGAATATCAACGATCTACTGACTGA